>BQNB010136106.1:0-18049 GCA_026074375.1 Tanacetum coccineum
CACATTATGTTTTTGGCTTCGTTGTCGGGGAGTGAGAATTAATCTTGATTTTTATTTGATATTTTTTTAGATTAGATTAGATCTAATCCTTAGGATTAGTGTATAATTCTGTATATTTGCTTGTATATTTGTGTGTTTAATT
Source organism: Tanacetum coccineum (assembly GCA_026074375.1). NCBI lineage: Eukaryota > Viridiplantae > Streptophyta > Magnoliopsida > Asterales > Asteraceae > Tanacetum > Tanacetum coccineum. The sequence goes on from BQNB010136106.1 coordinate 143, forward strand.
GTTTGCGTTATTTAATTGTTTTCATAATACACTATTCTGGTCGATAAACCGATACGGCATATCTACTTCCATTGGATACGGCGTATCCAACTTTCTATCCAATACAACGTATTCATTCAAAAAGATTATTACGGATCGATCATTTGAAACAGAAGCTGAATTTTTGTATTTGATTTTGTGCTTAGTTTTCTATTCTTTCTTCAGAACAAATCATGATGATATTTTTACCTTGGTGACAGGTCATACATATCAGAGCTAGTTGATTGAAGAAGAAATAGCATACAAAGAAGCAAAATCAACAATGAGAAAAATCATGGCTAATGACCAAGCAGATTACTATTAAGGGATTACAAGCATTACCGTTAATAGAAAGAACACTTATGAGCTGAAAGGAAAATTCCTTGATGATTTGCATAAAAATACCTTTAGTGGAACTAATAGGGAAGATACAGTCGAGCATATCAAATAGTTTCTAAATTTTTTTGACCCAATTGATTTACCTAATGCAAATCTGGATAAACTTAGAATTGTTGTTTTCCTAATCATATTGACTGAAGATGCATGGAGATGGTTTGATGGAATTAAAGGATCAATTACTAGTTGGGTCGATTTGAATGCTAAATTTTTTAGAAAATATGACCCGCCTTCTCGCACTATAAAATTTACCACCCCAATAATTAAGTTGGACCCTACTAATCCCAAGTTTGAAAAATGGTTGGCCTCAAAGTTTATATACTACAAAACTATGGATATATTCACTAAAGGAGCTTTGTGGGACTACTGGAAGTTGGGGAGTGATGAAATGTAGCCAACAAATGAAGAAACTTCCAATCTTGAGGAAACTAATCACGATGATGAACAAGAAATTAGTGAAATTTTTAGGATTGAAACAAACTTGTTCGATCATGAAACACCGCTGTGTGAAAAATTCAAAGAGTTTAATTACCTACTCAAGATAGATCCTGATCTCTTTACTAAAGACATTGAGGGATTCAAGACTTATGACGAATACAAGGATGATTGGATTTATGAATGGAACGAGAACGTGCCATGGGTACACGAAAAACCATGGACTGACACTAGAGTATGGACTGAACCAACTCCAGTTATGCATTATTGTAAACCATTTAATTATAAAAGTGGGTATTCAGAGTGGCCTACCTGTAGCTGGAAAGAAGATGGATATTGTAATGTAGGAAACTTACCAGGAGCTTACATAGTAGGAAACACACTCCGTTACTAAGATTTAGAATTGTATGATGCTTTGATGGATAGCGAGCTGAAAGATGAAACTTTAAGAAATAAGGCTATCATGGAAGGAATAATTGATGAAAATGACGAGTCAAGTAATTATGGTTAGAGAGGATGGGACGGTTATGAGATTTCTGACCATGATCAAGAAGAAAGAGAATATGAGTATGAACATGAAGATGAGGAAAAATGTGAATTGTTTAATGATCATGAGTTGTCAGTTTGCAATACAAGAAGATTCGAGATGATCAAGTATTCGTTCGGAGATGATGAAGAGTATGTTGCTGTTAAAGATGACAAATACGATGATTTGAATAGTACAAGCAAAGATGTATGCCGAGCATACCAATAAATCTTTTGCATGATGGACGAAGGATGGATGGTAACCAGAAACCAGTAGAAGAAAAAAAGCTAAAGAAAAGTCTAACTTAAAGACTTTGCTGTAAACAAAAGTGCTTCCGAGAGACAACCCGGATTGTTATTTATTTTTATCGAGTCTGTCTTCCCAGACATCAATACGGCGTATCCGCTCCATACCATACGGCGTATTAAATGTCTGAACGTTATCAGCCTTTTATTTTTATGCACTTTTAAAATCATTATTGTCAGTTCTGTCAATACGGCGTATTCATGCACATGATATGGCGTATTCATGCACATGATACGGCGTATTCAACAGACTGACTCATATTTAGTATTTAGTTTAGCTTAAATTAACCGTAGATACCAATATAGGAATGCATGTTTTTCCTATAATTTGAACAGGACCTCACAGAAAGAAAAGAAATCGACAATGTTGGGGGAGAATCTACGAATGGAAATCTGGAAGTGTTGGAGTCTTGAAATCTCAAGATGGTTGTTCAACACAATCTTGCTCATAAACTCAACATGGAGAATCTACCGAGTAAAATATCAAGGGAGTTTCTCATTCTAATTCTTTTTAATTCCTGTATTTAATGTTTTATCTATACAACGAGGACGTTGTATAATTCAAGTGAGGAATGGGAATTAGAATGACACTTGTCCCATTTTTCACACTAAAATGCTTAAATTATGCTCAAATTTAAAAATCTTTTCAAGCATACTTTTGTGAAATTACTTGATACATAACCTGTACATAATAACCCTTGTTAGATATTGTGAGGATTTAACCTTATCTGTTTCCGAATGTTTACCCAAATTTCACAAAAATATGAGTGAGCCAGTGATGTTGTAGACTTTATAACTTGGCTTGGTATATCTATTCGACACCACAATAATAAGTACTATAGATTTAGATGTAGTAACTTGTTTAAATTGGTAAAATTTTCTAATTACACCCAAAAAGCCTATACATGTTTTTTTATTAACTAACTACACTGGTTAGTTAACCCTCATATAAACTCTTTGTTTACTCTCATCTTAAGAGTAAGATACCCCTAGAACAATCCGTAGAGCCAATTCTTTAGGAATTACACCAACTATCTATTTCGTTACACTTTAGCCTACCCTGTTAGATTATGTCTATTTATCAGTTGCTAGTTGCTTAAAGTATAAAGTATGTATTTCTTGAGTCTTGTGTCAATTTTTTGTCTTTGGTACAGTTGGAATAAATTTGCACATTACAAATGGGAATGTATAAAGTAGTCAAAACTCATGTATTTTTACTACCAACGCAATTATTGATACGTCTGAAGAACGAAGAATTACCGAAGGAATTATCCGGAGTTATTATGATCGTGAAGATGGTGAAATTACACCGAGTTTCGTAGTATACTCTTAACAAAAAATAAAAAAATGAGAAAAAAATCGTAACTAAAAAAAAGAAACAAAAAAGAGGAAAGTCTGGAGATAATCGCAAGAGCTTAGACCGAAGGAATTATATGAAGGATTGATTATTCATTGATACAATCAATGATGTAGAGTATTGTATAAAGTGCTAGATATCGCCACTTGTCTTGTAAAAGTTTATAAAGTATAGGATTATTGGGAAGTTAACTGTTACGGGAACGCCAAATTTGGTTGTTGTTTATGATCAATGATCAAGACGTTTGTAAATAGTTGTGTCTTTATCATGGTAACATTCGGGAAAAAGTGTCTAGCAACTTATATCTTGGACCTAGTCTATTTGTTTCATAACTTTTGTTTAACAATAATTTAATTCCCTTTCTTAATCATTAACCATGGGTTTTACGCGAATGAGGATGTGATCGAGCATGTATGTCTATTCTATCGTTACAGCTATGTATGCATGTCTCAACTTCCTTGTTGGTTTATTACTATTGGTGAAAGTGAGAAGATCCATACCCTATACTACTCTACTAGTCCTACTCTTTAGCTTATTCGAGGTGGGAATGAGTAGTCACACGTGTATATCCCGTCGTTACGGGTGTGTATGTGTGGTCTTTGTCGCCCTCCTGAAATATTGGTATCGATAAAGATTAGTTAGAGTAATTAATCCTAAGCCTTATAATAAAAACCCATATTTACCTTTATAAACTTGCTAGTCCTTACCAAGCATATGATAGAATACTCATCACGACCGAGCAATTGAGCGAATTAATTACATGTTACCACATAGATTAGTTGAGTGATTTAAGTGTTTTCATCTTCCTATTTCGTGAGGTGTTTTGTTGTGTACTTGTAATAGATCAAATAAATGCTTAAATGGAAAAATCCTTAGGGATACATTTTATAAACTTCTAAAGGCTACTTGAGGACAAGTAGGATTTAAGTGGGGGATATTTGACGATATCAAATAACGTCTATTTTATAACATCATTTATCCTATGTAATTAACTCATTTTATATAATTATTGCAAAGAATTGTTACTTAGTTGTTCATATTTGAGAATTATAGTAATTATGGAGTACTTGGTAAAGATTGACAAAAAGGCACGCATTCTGGAGCATAAACGAAGATATTTTGAAGATGACTGTTTTGATGACCAATACGATGTATCCATCAAAGAAGATATAGCGTATCTGTGCCTGCACTCACCAAAGACCATGAAGGAAACAAGACCAATACTCCATATCTAGAAGAAGGAAATACGTCGTATTCAAGCTATATAGGAATCAAATATTCTAAAAGATATCAAATATGGTCCCTACTCCAAGAAACCCCTAATACGCCATATCTAAGACATTGGATGCACCGTATCGATACCGACTTCAGACCTTATAAATAGAAAACTCAAAAATGTGTTTTAAGGGTGCAAAATCGTATTCTCGATACCTAAACCACAAAAGTCAATTTTCAGAGGAGAAAATAGCAGAAGAAGTCAAGCAACATGATTAATTCCATAGGAGACAACGTGTAATTTCTTATACTCTTGTAATCATTCAGTTTTTTGTATCATTCATTAACTCGGTTAGTTTACCTTGGATAAATAATTACTTTTGTATTAATTATGACGTTTGAAGGCTAATATCTTCAGGTATTAGCCATTGTTATGAAGATATTAATGTTTGGTTTGTTTATCTTGATTTCTTAATTTATCGTTGAATTGTTTGTTTATGTTTATCAATTTATACTTGTTTACGTGTTAAACTATGCGACCTACCATTCAACTGGGTCTAGTATTACATATTTAATGCGCTGCAACTTCGGTGTTGTTTGGACGTAGGCTAAGAGTGCGGGATAGCTCTCCATATTGTAATTTATATATCTAGAATCATAGGATCACAAATATTGACCTATCCTTGCCTTTAGTTTAGTGAGCTTAGTTGAGCTATAAGGTGACCTTGGTATCAACGAGTACATTCTTATTCCATTGGTAAGGACTCGGACGATGGACTACTAGTATATAAAGAGCCATTAAGCAGTAAGTGGGTAAAGTCTTTATGAGCTAGGGTTTAACAAGATCACCATTGCCTTAATCCCTAAGATAGATTATAATCAGCAAATAAGGATGCTTTATGCGAATTCATTTAATTATGATTGAATTCTACGTGTCTAGGTCTTAGGAAGAAGTAACGCTTAAGTCTTTAGAATGATATGCCACTTCGAGATAAGTAATCATTGCACTAATAAACAAACCAATGTTCTGATTGGATTAATAATGGTTAATACAGTTTTTTTATATTTGACTAGACTTCTCATTTATCTTTTGTTAATTTACTTGCGTGTGTTTTTGTGTCTTGAATTGGTTTTAGTCACCACCAAACCCGTGCCAATCTCTCAGACTGAAAACCCCCCCTTATCTATTAGATTTAGGATTAACATAGGTTTAGCAGAGGTTTAGCGTAGATTAGACTAACTTAGATTAGAAAAACCAAAGTATTAATGAATTAAAAGTGTTCCTCGCTCCAAGTGTTCGACACCTTACTTACCACGAAACTCTCACTGACCGGGTACACTGCCTGTTAAAGTGTTATTTTTGGTTAAGTCGGCAAAATATAAATTTAAAACTTAAGTCATAATTTAACACCACACAATGACACGTCACACCTGCATTCTTTTCCACCTTTTTCACTATCTATTTGGCATTGGCAACCAAGATATCCCTGGGTATCTGGACAGAGGAATAGAGCATTTTCTCTAAGTATTGAATCAGCTGCATCTGATGCTTAGCATTCTACCCGAGTAAATCATTGACTTCCCCAATTTGTTTCTTTACATTTCTCTTAACATATTTGCCCACAGTAGTATGAATGGCTTAGCTCAGCTTCTTTTGAAGAATCATAAACCTTCTACTCTCTATTGTGTTAAGGGCATTAAGTTCTTTGTTTAGAGGTTTGAGAATACGGTTGGGAACTTTAGCCTTTAGTGTCTTCTTGACTCTCTTATCAAACTTGGGCAAGGATTTCTTGACAGATTCTTCTAGCAGCTAAGGGAGAATGTTTTTAAGAGTATCAGATGGAAACTTAGGGAGGTTTTCCTCAAAAACATCAGCTACCATTCTAAGCACTAAGTCGTCAATTTTATCAACAATCTGCTTAGTCAAAGATGATTCAAGATTATTCACTTTGGCATCAAGTGAAGAGATTTATGTATAAAGATGACCAAGGGGGTCTGTGTTAGTTGGTTTAGCAGCTAAAGTATCTAAGTTGGCATCTTGATTGTTTGCCATGTTAACCAACTCATCAATCACATCATCAGCAACAGCTTCATCCTCCACTGATAGCTCTTCAGCATGTTTAGATTCATCATTATTATCTTCCTCTAATTTAGAGATAGATTCTATTTCATCATCAGACATTGATTCTAAGTCAAAATCAGCTCTGTCATCTCTTGATCAATAAGTAGTGAACTAGCTCCTTGATCATCAACATTCAAGTTAGGGTCCACCTTCCTTATAAACTTGATCTCATACTCAGTGTTACAAGGGCTTTCATCAGCATGCCCATACAACTCTTTAAAAGTTATATTACCCAATGATGTGAGCTCAGGCTCCTTCATAGCCTCCTCAACAATAGTTTCATGTACATGCATAAGATGGTTAGTTGAAAAAGGTGATTTTATAATGAAGTTGAGGATCGCCAGTATGCTACCCCTAAGAAGACCAAGGGAAATAATTCAGTCCCCTTAAAATTCTAAAAAAATTAGGACTTTTTTAATCTTTGAGTTTTTAATGTAGGTGAGGATCGCCGATACACTACCCCTAAGAAGACTGAGTGTGATTATTCGGTCCCCTCAAAGGTCTAAGACCTTGGGACTCTTTTGTTTGTAATTCAGTAACCCCTTAGGCTAAGTAAAGTTCAGACATTCAAAGGTATGACTTTCATACATAGGATGTTGTGGGTCCTTGCCAAGTCTAGAGTTTTTAGGGTCAACATCAGGCATTATAAACTGAGCGTATCATTCCTTGGTGCAGACTTAGAGTGTATAGAAGATTTTAGTAATGGAAGTGTTGACTCTGACTCTCTATTAGGTTGAGGGTAGCCTTTAACTTCACCACTCTCTTCTAGATAAGTTTAAGAGTGGTTGCTTGCAGTACCCCTTAAATTTAATAAACGGTTACCTTTATGGCATCAACAGGTTTAGGATGGATTCCTAGCTCCTCTGTAGATTCATAGGCATTTATAATCTTGGTGGCATCAGTGGTGGCCACTGGTTCCTTAGCATGCTGAGTATCAGCGACGAGTTTAAGTGGATATGATTCCCTGACAATTTTTGAAGTTTTGGGTTTAGAGGAAGGAGGGTTTTTCTTCTTTTAGACTTTTTGTCAGTTGGTTTTTTGGGTTGAGTGACAAGCTGCACAACGATCCTGAACGGGGACTTATTAGCAGTGTCATCAGCATTTACTCCCCCAGAGGGAAGGATCAAAGTCTCTTCAAGCACAGGAGAAAGTTTTGCCACTTTCAGCATATGAGAAGTTAAAGGAACTTCTAATGCAGATGGTGTTTTGAAAGAAGTGATTGATATCTTGCAGGGTTTAAAAGTCTTGAGTTTATCATTCTTGTAGGCATCCCCTAGCAGATGTTCAATGATGAGAGAAAAATATCATGTATAGCAAATATTTAGTTCCATTTCCTTCTTGCCAATTGCTAATTTGACAACAAGATCAGAGAATAAAATATTGGCAAATGTCAATATCTAGACCCCAGCACAAGCTGTATGCAAACATTTGTTGGTTGATATTTAGCTTATCATGAGCTCCATGCGTACCCCTAAACATTTGACTATATACACCATAAGAACCCTTCATATCAGTGAGAAATATCTCGTTCTCAATGGAGATGAGTTGAAAAGATCAGTGGATCAAATCGAGGTGTCTTTCTCATCAACAAGTGGCAAAGTTTCTAATGCATTCCTCATCGTCTCCTTTGCTGGTAAAGGGACATAGTTCTCACTATACTTTAAACCAATAATGAAGGAAAAATCATCAAGGGTAAAAGACAATGGTTTATCAAAACAAGAGAGGGTAAAGGTGATTATATTTGTTGCACCATCTACCTTAGCAGTATACCAAAATTCCCTAAGGTACTTTGAGTAATATGCTGATGGTTGTTTGGTTAACGCAGTATAGATGTAACTATTTGATAACAACTGAAGCATATGATGGTATAAAGTGATTTTAGATTTCAAGAATGCAATTTCATTATTGAAAACAATGATACCATCCTCACATTCAAAATGAATGTTTGATGCATGTGTGAGTTGTTTTTGTTGTTGTGAAGATGATTCTGAATCTATTTTTGTTTAAAGATGGAAGCTTTGCTTCCTATGATGAAAATGGTTTTTTTAGAGATGATGAAAGTGTGTTTTTAGGGTTTTGATTTTGGAAAAGTGAAGTGTGTGTATGAGAGAGTAATAGTTTATACCATAATTTTTTTTTATATTTTTAGAAATAAGAATCGTTTGAGACCCATATTAAATGTGTAGTGGTAATACTATCGCAAAACATGGGCCCCTTGCCCCTTAGTGCACTGTAAAATCCTACATTTTTCAAAAAAACTTGGTAGCCTTTTTCAGAATATCTGAATTAAATATTTGAGAATGTTTGTCTTTTAACTTAAATGTAACTATTCGGTTACCTTAAAAACATTTAATATTCAAGTCAGTTGATCACTTAAAGCCCTTTTCTTATCAAGGACTTCTTTTTTGATATTGAGCATACCCAACTCAGCAACCAATATAGTAAAGCTAGGCTCAGCTAGATTTGTTAAAATGTTAGCTAGTTGCAAATCAGTAGGTACAAAATGAAGCTCAATATCACCTTTTAAAATGTGGTCCTTGATGAAGTGATACCCAATGTCAATATGTTTTGTCCTAGAATGCAACACTGAATTATTTGAAATGGCAATGACACTTGTATTATCAAAAAAGATAGGAACCTTGTCATTGAGAACATCATAGTCAGCCAGCTGACTTTTAATCCAGAGGACTTGAGCATAACATCCAGTAATAACAACATACGCAGCTTTAGCTGATGACATGGCTACCGAGCTTTGCTTCTTTGCACTCCAACATACCAACTTTCTATCAATTATTTAACAACCCCCTGAGGTACTTTTCCTGTCCATGTTACATCCAGCGTAATGTGAGTCTGAGTATGCCTTAAGGTCAAAGCGTAACCCTTTAGGATACCAGATACCAAGATTTGGAGTTCCTTTAATGTACCTGAAAATTCTTTTTACAACTACAAGGTGGGATTCCTTGGGGGTTAGCTTGGTACCTAGCATAGAGACATGCGGAGAATTAGATATCTGGTCTGCTAGTTGTTAAATACATCAATGAATCAATCATGCCTCTGAACATAGTCTCATTAACAGAGACCCCTGATTTATCAGGGTCCAAGTTGTTTAGGTGAAGCATGAGGCATTTCACTGAGGCACAATTAGCTAGGTCATACATTTTGAGTAAATTCTTAACATATTTTTCTTGACAAATAGAGATTCCTTTGCAATCTTGTTTTATTTAAAAGCCTAAAAAATAAGTTAATTCACCCATCATACTTATTTCATATTTTTTGGTCATTAGTCTAGCAAATTATTTACTAAGCTTATCACTAGTTGACCCAAAATGACATCACTCTTTGTCTTATAAGTAAAAAGAGTATTGTCAATGGTACCTCTAACAAACTTGTGTTGAATAAGGAATTTAGAAAGTGTTTCATACCATGCTCTAGGAGCTTGTTTTAGCCCGTAAAGAGCTTTATCCAGCATGCATACATGGTTAGGAAATTCACTGCTTTCAAACCCAGGTGGTTGTTATACATGCACTTCCTTAAAGATTTTTCCATTCAGGAAAGCACTCTTTACATCCATCTAATATACCACAAAGCCCATATATGCTACATAAGCAAAAATATCTTGATGGATTCAAGTCTTGCAACAGGTGCAAAAGTTTCATCATAGTCAGTCCCTTCTTCTTGTCTAAACCCCTATGAAACCAACCTTGCCTTGTTCTTGATAACCACACCATGTTTATCCATCTTGTTTTTAAAGATCCACTTGGTCCCTATGATTTTTTTACCATATGGCACAGGAACAAGTGTCTAGACCTTGTTTCTTTCAAATTGATTTAACTCCACTTGCATAGTAACAATCTAGCCTTCTTCTTCCAGAGCTTCAACTAACTTCTCTGGTTTAATTTCTGAGAGAAAGTTGACATATAGGCATTCATGGGCTGATGCAGCTTCAGAGTCTTTGATCTGCTTCTTGTAGTTACACCATCCTGAGGTTCACCTAGAATGTTAACTAATTGGACATGTTTTTCTCTAGACCATTTGTCTTGAGGAGCTAGAGTATTATGGATAACTTCAGCTGATGGTGAAATGATTGTTGGTGATGATTCAACTTCACTAATAGTGATGTTTTGAGGTTCAGAGACATCAATAAGAGTCTCATCTAGTTCAAAGTTATCAGTTGGTTCAAATTTAGGTTCATTTTAAACAGGGTGATCATCAGCTATTGATAACTCAGGTGATTTGATGACTTGATTAGTGGGTGTGATAGGATTAGGGATAGTGATGTTGTTTGTGAAAAGGGGATCAAATGCAGGGACACAGGGAAAATAATCATCTTTTCTTGAGCTTTGAGGAGTTTTACTTCTTGGAATTAGAAATTCATCATTAGGGAATGAACAATTTTCATTGAAGTTGATTTCATCACCCTTTGTGCTAGATTGAGAGATTGTTTCATCATCTTCACTGAATGTAACATGATAAGTTTCTTCTATTTCTTGCTTCTTGATGTTGAATACCCTGAGGGATTTAGCCACTAAAGAGTATCCAAGAAAGAATCCTTCATCAGCATTTTTATCTAACTTTCCCAGGTGGTCTCTGTGATTGTGAATGAACACAAGACAACCAAAAACATGGAAGTAGCTTACATTAGGAGATCTTCCTCTAAACACATCATAAGCAGTCTACCCATGTCTTTTCACTATGATAGATCTGTTTTAAGTGTAGCAAGTAGTGTTTACAGCTTCCCCCCAAAATTGTTTAGGGAGTTTTAAACTATTTAACATAGTCCTTGCTGCTTCAATTAGGGTTCTGTTTCTTCTTTCTGCTACACTAGTTTGTTCAGGGTACAAGGAGATGAGAAATTTTGAGATATTCCTTTTTCATCATAGAATTCTTCCAATTTATGGTTTTTAACCTCGGTTCCATTGTCACTTCTCAGCTCCTTTACCCTTTCATCATTGAGGTTCTCTATCTTTCTGCTAAAAGACATGATACAATTAGCTGCATCACTCTTTTTCTTTAAGCAAAATACCCAGGTATACCTTGAGTACTCATCTACAATGACCAGAGTATATTTGTTGTGGCTGATGGTTTGAGGTTTAACAGGTCCAAACAAGTGTATATAAATGATATGTAAGCACTTGTTGATGGAAAATGATCTTTTGGTTTTGAATGATGCTCTATGGTGCTTCCCTTTCTCACATGTTGAACAATTTTTGTCTTATGAGAAAGTCAGAGAAGGAAGACCAGCAACAAGGTTTTGTTTGGCTAGTTTGTTAATGTTTTTAAAGTTAAGATGGGATAGTCTTTTGTTCCAAAGCCAGTTAATGTTGTTAGAGGCTTTGGCAAAGAAACAGGCTTTGAGTTCTTTATTGTAAGATGACATGTCAATGACATAGACATCTCTTCTTCTTGGATCAATGAGCACAACTTCATTGTTTTGGTTGAATATGGTTCTTTGAGTCTTTATAAATAGTTGTTTAAAGTTAGCATCACATAACTGGCTGATGCTAATCAAGTTATGTTTCACACGATTCACATAAGCAACCCTGGTGAATGTGATTCCATTGCAGTTCACTAAGCCATATCCATATGTGTCACCTGAAGAGTTATCTATGAATACCACTTTAGGACCTGAATCCTTTGAATATCTATGCAGATATTGTTTAACCCATGTTATGTGTCTAGGGCAGCCACTATCTAGATACCATAAAGACCTTTTTAAGTAATCCTACACAAATATTGGAAACAAATTAGTTTCTTTTGTGAATTACTTTTCATTGGGTTCAATGGATCGCTGATTCGCATTCTTTGGTTTCCTATTTTTGGAGGAAGTATTTTTGGTATAGGCAGCGGTTTCATGAGCAATGCTGCCACATATGTCACATCCAGGATAGTACTCACACTCATCAGAGTGGTGGTCATTGAAATGGTAGTACTTGCATGGAATAAAAGGCTTTAGAATCTGAGGAGCCTTCCTTAAAGAAAAGGTTTGAGATGACTGAGCCTTAATCTTAGATAGGGTCTTCTTCACCACAACTTGTTCAGGGTGTTCCTTGGTTAAGTGGTCAGTGGAATGGCAAGTAAAACACTTAGATTTATTATAACAATCCTCTAAGAGGTGATTCTTGAACCCACAGTGTTTATAAGGTCCAAACCAGGTCTTTTGTTTACCTTTGGTAGACTTGGAACTCTCTGTTTGAGTGCAGAGTTGTCTTATAGAGGTTTGATTTTCTCTTTGAGTCCTTTAACCTCTTCCATCAAGGTAAGAAGTTGCTTAGTAGATGAGTCAACTTTCTTAACAGGGTTAGGGTCAGGGATATATGATGACACGGTCTAAGCCTTTTTCTTAATAACCTCAACTGATGACTCTTTAGCAGGGACCATTTTTGTCATGTCAGAGACAGTAGAGGTCTGAGTCAAGTTAACTAGTGAAATTACATCATTTGATGTACCAATGGGCTCAGCTCCTGAAAGTTAGGAAAAGGAGGCAGAGGTTCCTGAATATCACATTCAGACTCAAAGTCAGAGTTGATCTAAGGGGCAGTCTGAGATGGAGACTCATCTTCCTTAGTGAACACAACTTCCCTTAAGGAAATTGCTTCCTTCCTTTTTCATTTCCCTCCTAGGGTACGTATAATATTTCCAAGGACTTGCTCAGTGAGAAGTTGGTCATGGATGATTTTGCTTGAGGTCTATTTCTTAATAACCTTTTTTAGGTCAGAGATCTCATCCTTCAGAGATTCATTTTCCAAATTTAATCTGGCAATCTCATTTTAGAGGGAGTTGTTTAGGGCCTTGGTATTTTTAAGGTCATTAAGTTTAAACTTACATGAGGACAACTCTTGATTAAGAGAGTTGAACTTGCTGAACAAGTTTTTACTCTGATCCACCACATAATGGAGATCAACATGGGTATTATCTAAAACATGTTCCCTCTCATCACCATCCGTCATAGAAAGAAGTCTTTGTAACTATTTCATGGTGATTTCTACCCATTGACCCGATCTAGCATCATTCTTTCCAACATATGGCTCATCCTCAGCGATGGCCATAAATGCCTTGACCCTGGTGACCCCTTCATTGTCATAAGATACAAATTTATCATCCTAGTCAAATGACTCAGCAACCAACCCCTTTTCACTTTTACCCTTAGACATAACATCAATCTTTTTAGTCATGATATCTATTTTAGCTTTGTGTCCTTTGTAGTTCCCTTTGTAATCCTTTTCGTTGTTGTCAACACTTTGTTTATGCTAAGGTGCTGAGTTTGTGTGGAATTTGGGTTTGTTGTATGAATTGTTTGAAGAAGGATATGAAGGTGTGGAAGTTTTGTTTAAAGGACAATCTTTCTGAAAGTGACCTTGTTTACCACAAGCAAAACATGTTACTTTAGACTTATCCATGGGTTTCTTGGCTGAACCAATTCTTCCAGACCTCTTGTAAAACCTCTTTTGATTGGCAAGAAGTATTCTATCAGGAAACTCATCATTCAAATCAATAAGGAATTCACTGCTTCTCCTTGTATCTTCTTCCACGTCATACTCGTTGTCCTGCAAATAAGTGTTAGAAATCAAGGCTTTAGAGCTAGAGGCCTAAATAGTAAATCTACTCGGCTCTGAATCATAGATCTGATCAATCAGGCCTTCTTTGTGGTTGTATTTGCTGAACAGAGTAGCCAGGCTATCATTTTTATAGAGTTATTGGCCCTATGATTTTGATTCATACTTAGCCATTTTTTGGCAAGCTGTTGATAAACGTGAAATTCACTTTAGCTTGAGTAATGGAGACACCTATGTTTTCAAAATCATTTAACAAGTTTTTAAGCCTTGTGAAAGTTCCTTAGACCTTTTCACCATCCAGTGCTTTAAAGGCATCGAATTTTAGTCTTAAAGACAGCGACCTTGGTATCTCTTATATCAGAGGGTCCCCCATGAGCTAATATTAGGTCATTCCACATATATTGAGCAAAGGTACATTTAATGACAGACTTCATTACATCATTTGGAAGATAGGAGATAATGATGCTTTTTAATCTCTTATCTTGATTAGCAAGTATTATGTCTTCATGTGACCATTGCTTTTGAGGTTTATGCAAGATGTTTGTAAGAGTGAACAAAGATAACTTAGGTATGAAAGGTCCATTTTCAAAAAATTTCAAGAAGATAAGGTTCAAGGCTATCTCAGTAGACTACGAACATATCTTTCTAATTAGAAAAATCTTCTACATCAAAGGCAGGAACGTATGTGACATGAGAACCTCCTCTTGAATTAAGAAGTTGAGGGAGATCCTCATTAATAACATTCTGAGCTACATTAGTTGTAGGTGTGTTGTTAGTATTGTCAACTAGAATAGGGTCAACTCTGTTAGGACTAGTAGTATTACCAGAATTTGTTCCTAGAGGTGGTGGGATTGGTGGTACAGTTCCAGACATGATTGGATCTTGATTTGTTTAAAAGAAAGAATAGTTTATAAAAGTTTTTTTAATCAAACCTGGCTCTGATACCAATTGAAAGTCCCAATTAACACGTCTCTTATGAAATATAACACTTATCTAAAGATTAATAACACAAGTAATAACTTTTCTACCGTGTAATGCTTTATTGATATAATCAATGTATTACAAAGTGCTATGGATCACACTTGTTAGATGACAATGTAAAGTTACCCTTTGAACAAGCAAACTTGATAAAGTATCAAGTTTACAAGCAAGCTTATGTAGTCCAACTGATAGGATCAACTAACTATAATGAAAGTTCGACAAAGGTATAAAAGCTTATAATAACAACAAAAATAAAAAAAGATAGCATTTACACCTTAAGACATACTCTATTTATAGTGATACGACGTTGTATCCTTAGTGGAGATAGTTGGGACGTGTCAAGAATCCTGTGGTGGAACTACGTCTGCATTAAATGCACGTCCATTCTTGATAACATCCTGTCCATACTTTAGTGAACAGTTCTGAAAACTGTTTACTACTTTTACCAACTTCATACTTAGGACAGACTTTAATTCAAAGGACACTTTGTCCCGCCATTATACTTTATTGAATTATCCCGCCTAAACTAAACTTAAAGATCTAAACAAGTTTAGCTTGTTTATCTTCAAAGGGTAATAGGATTGTCAGGGTATTACCATCCCTGACTCTCCTTAAACTTTAGCGTATTCCATCTACATACTAGTTGATATCCATTACAGCTGACGAGTATGTCTTCAAGTAATCTTTGACTTCCTTGATGATGTCTCTGACTTGAATACGTCTGAAGATGCTCGCTGAGGCTTTGCACTCAGCGAGTCCTTCATTGCTCAATGATGTCCATCAGCCAGTCTTCAACACTTAGCCTAATTTCTGTTTAAATCTAGGCAGAGAAGATTGGGCTCTGATTTGGCCCAACAAAACTCCTAAAATATATGTGAAATTATTTCCACATAAGATATCAAAAGTCATTCACATGATGTCAACATTATCTTTTACTAAACGAAAAGTAGTCAAATCTACAAACGTGTATGGATATGGATTCTAGAAGTACATTTTTCAATGGTAATGATTTAGCCCTTTATAAGTTTTTTTTCTTCTTTTAGAATGGCAAGTTAGTAGTTAGTGATTCGAGCCCACAGTGACATCCAATTGGGAAGTATGCAAGCCTTAAATCTTCATCTTAGGGTATAAACCCTACTCACGCTTCTATTTATTTCCACCCTTAAAGGTCCATGATGAGATTCAAACCTGAGACCTCTCTAAGGATACCTCCCCAAGGTTACCCTTTATAAGTTATAATGTGACAATCTGTCAATTTTAGGTCGTTATTTTATTCTCGAGTATTAAATATACTTTTTAATTTTTATGTTGGGATATGAACTCACGGCTAACCGGGAAGAAATTAGGGCTTAAACTTGTAATTTAAGTAACGTTTATGAAGAACCGGTGAATTCTACGTAAGGAATCGACGTTTATATTTCCAAAATGCCATAGAAATATTCTTATTGCATTCATTTTTATTTTTCGTGTCTTGTACTATTTTTACTTTTTACGAAAAACGACTACAAATCGTACCTTTTTAAATATCGGACTTTGAAAATACCCGCCTTAACAATTAGTGGGACAAGTAGTAAACTACTTATCCCACTAATCTCACCATGCAAAGGGTGACAAAACCAAAGGGAGAGGTGTCCCTTTGGCAAGCCTTGATCAAGTGTAACTATAACACTTGGCAATTCAAGTCTAGACATATATAAGCTCAATTTTGACCATCTAACTCACACACTAGCCATATTTTTAACCAAAAATCTAAGATTGCTCTCTCCCTCATCACCTTAGATGCCACATATAACACCACAAACACCCATTTCATAAATTTTAAAGATCAATCAAAGATGAACACTAGTGAATATGACTACCTAGTGTAATCCCTATATTTTTGAGGTGATAAAAGAGGTTTTTCAAGAAGGTTTTTATATAAGTTGGGGCTGAAGTTACAAGGAGGTTTTTATAAGATATTTGAGTAAAGAAAATGGTGATCAAAAAATATTTTGGGTGAAGATCATGTGGAAGATTGAAGCTTTGTTATTGTTTTGATCATTTGATCATTTTCTTCATATTTCTTGTGGTAAAATCTCATGAGTTTTATTTATGTTCTCTTTTGATTTTCAATTTTATATGTACATGCATGATGTATGATGATCAAGCAATGAAAATGATAATGCATGTGTAGATCTAGGTTAATTATAGCTAAAATGGCCATTGAAACAAGTGAAATAATCATAGAAATTAGGAGCTGTAATGAACTGTAAGTTTGGTAATTTTCAACAGGGCTTGAGGTTGGATTTGATTACATTAGGTTGTAGAAAATTCTCTTATTAACACTTGGCAAATTGGATGATTTCTAGAAAGTGAATATTGAGTGAGATATGATCAAAATACTAAAACTAGTTGATTCTGACGTTGTTGTACATATGGTATAAAAAGTCACATTTACAGACTGAGTTAGTTAAAAAGTTAAAACTATGAGACCTAGATAAAATCATTTAGATTCTGAATCAATTGGATAGTCAACCAACTTCTTATGCTTTGTAAATGGCATCAAAAATGGTGAAAGTAAGATTTTAGTCTGAATTTGTAACTTGACCTTTATGTAGTAAATTGTTCATATGTATAAGTATACTTAAACTAAGTACAAAAATGGTTTTGGATCTGTAGAGTACACTTAAATATGAAACTAAGGATACAAATATATCAATTATACCATTTATGGATTATAAATTATGATTATTTACGTAAACATAAAAGTATACAAAATTTACTACTACCCGTACACTATACTATGTAAAACGGTTTTCGTAACTAAAACCCGAGGTGATAAGACCCACTTCTTGGGAGTTTTAAAATGCTAACATAATGATAATAAAAGTATCCCCACCTCGAGAACCCAAAATTTTATAACAAGGGTCATTTACAAGCTTAAATGGGCCATAAGGCCTTATTGGGCCACTAGGCCCAATGTAACAAATTGGACTCTATGGATTTAGCTTTAGGCCCAA
>BQNB010136107.1:0-18048 GCA_026074375.1 Tanacetum coccineum
TTGATTTTACCTAAAAAAATGTGATCTGCTCCATTGTTTAGGTGGAATTTTACTGAAGTATTCATAAGCTAGGACACTATAACCTCTTAATTCTTCAACCCTTCTTTCAAACTTTACCTTTTTATAAGAGTTGCACATTTCCATAACATATCCTTATAGGATCTACCCTTGCATTGTGAATTCATGTTTTCATGTATATGCTTCAAACATATTCTATGGTTAGATATTTTGGATAGGTGTTTGACATTGTTGGTATAACTGTTCAAGATGAAAAGTCATAGTCAACACATCTTCAAGCTTACATTTAAAAAGACAAATTATAGAATGAAACAAGAATTTAAGTGATATACCTTATGTGTAGCTGATATGAAATTGAAATATGAATATTTTGCAACATCCAAGTCCAATCCAAAGAGCTTTAAAAACCGACAGTAAGAACTTTTAGTTTCTGCTTCTACAATGACATATGCTACATGATAAAATACCTTGTTTTCATCAACTTTGGATGCTGTCAAAATCTGCTCAGGATATGGACCTTTAATGAAACATCCATCCAACCCAAGTATGTTTATACCACAAGCTTTAAACCTTCTCTTCAACTCCCCTAAACATGCATATAGTCTTTTAAAAGTTCTCATGGGTGATTTAGGATTTGGTTCCATGTGTACATTAATTCTTACATTAGTGTTTGGGTTTTACTTTATCAATTCAATTACATGATTCCTTAACACGTGATTGTGTTCCTTGTATCCACCCTTTAACTTTTCCACTGCAAGTGCTTTAGCTTTGAAAGCTTTCATTTATGAAATTCCCACTTTAAATTGTTTTTACATTTGGATTTGATTTGCAATCAAAGTTTCCATTATATGATCTAAAAGAAACTTAGATATACATGCTTTAATACTTTTGGATTGAAGACTTTGATGCTCATGTTTTAATGTCTTTACCAACCACCTACCATTTTTTATGTGTTACTAGTAAAGCCCATTTACATTTAGGGTTTTCCTTGTTTGGTTGATTGAATTTCTACCCTTACTAGACATACCTTTATTTTTGCCCATTTTCTCTTCGTCCAAAATATTCATACTAGCAACTTTGTCCTTACATTGACTTCTCTCTCTTTTAATTGGACCACTAACATCTTTTTTTGATACATCACCATCAAAGCTACTATAAGATGACATTGTCCTTTAACATGTTGGGCTAAATCTTTTAACAATATCATTTTTTCTTTAACTCTGCACACGTACTAAATGATTCCTAATTCTTTCTTTTACTATCTCTTCGTTATTAAACCTTTGTCCGGCAAAAAAAATTCATACTTAAATGTGTGCTAGTTGACCTATGTTGTTTTCTTAACTCTTTTAACATCTTTCTTCTCTCAATATCAACCCAATCATCAACGTCAGTGCCAAATGGATTAAAATAATCCAATGCATCCTTTGTTAGTGCATTTACATCTACCATTTGCACATCACCTTTACCATTACTCTTTATATTTGGTTCCTTACCTTTACGAGTTAGCTCTTCCATCGATTCTCACCTTCTTTAAAAAAAGAATTTCAACAAAGGTGGGTTCCTCATGTAAACAACACATGTTGGTGGATTAAATGGACCTTCTATGGGTATTTCATGAATGTTCAGCTGACACTTTAAATCTAATCCATGCCTTATAGTTAAAGGTTTGATGGATGGAGTCTCTAAAACTGGTACCTCTTCCCATGGTTGGTAATAGTGGCCTATTCTCATCAAGTTTAGTTAAAAATATACTTGTTTGGTGTAGTCTCATGGTTTCTTATAGTGCAAGAACTATTTTTTCACTTTATTCTTACCGTTGGTGTTTTAGTCTTGGTTTAGTAGGTTTTGCATTCTTAGCGGGCTGAAGTGAAATATCAAAGCATATATACTCCTCTTCCCAACTTTAAAGTTCATAACCCTTAACTCTCTCTCTCTCTCTCTCTCTCTCTCTCTCTCTCTTTCTCTACTTTCACACAATTTTTTTCTCTCTCAAAGTCTTTCATTGTTAGTTTTAGATCATCTTGGTCTTGTTAGTCTGGTATTGTTTTAAAGTGTTGTAGTGAGGTTGTATGTATGATTTTGTATTTTTTTACAATCACGTTCATTTAGGGACAGTTTCTTTACATTGTATGTAGTATAGCACTCGTTTGAGGACTTGTTGGTTTAGGTAAGCCCATATCAGGGTGAAGAAAATCAATAGCCTAACTAATTACTAATGATGGTTACCGTATATCACTTGAAGTTATGTAATCACTTTCCAAAGAAGATTATTCGACCCTATGCATGGGTTACAAGAATACCTCCTTGGGATAAAACCAAGTGTTTGTTCTTGTTTGAGGCACCAATCAAGAACCCTTTGCTTCTAAGTGTTTATGTTTTCTGTGTGTTTTTCTATGTAATTGTAATCCCTAATTATAGGGGAAATACTCAGAACCTAGTCAATGGAATTAATGAGAGATTAATAGCCAATTAATCTCTTCCATAATTATCCTCCATAATTTAGGAATTAGTGGTTACATGACCAAATTAAATGTGGTCATTTAATGCAGTCAAACCTGCCACTTAAATAGGTAAAAGTTGTTACAAACATTTAATGTAGTCAAACTTGCCACTTAAATGTTTGTAACCACTCATTTAATCTAACTACTAAAAGAGTCAAGGAAATCAGTGACTTGATGGGTGTACACTCTGTACTTCCAAACCCATTTCCATGTATGATCTGATTCTCATAATTGCACTAAATTTCCAACAATCCTCCCTAATTTAGTACAATTCTTTTGCATGAAAAATTGAACATTAAACAAAAGAAGTGCATAAATGAAAATGTCATGAGGATTGAATCTCCATCTTAGTAAATTACACGTTCAAATATTTGAGAATTAGGGTGTTCTAAGAATTTAACCCTTCAACCCCTTTGAATACCTGAAGATAAAATACACACAAGTTTTCAAACACTTAAAAACTCATGACACTATACAAGCCATGTGTCCATATCAAATTCATGAATGTTTTAAGAGCCAAAGTCCATGCTCCCTGAGGCGGCAAAATCTCAACATTTACATAGGTGGTTCCTCTTTATTCATGCCCCTGCTAAGCATTTTTTTCAAAGAAATTAACCATTAAGAAGTAGATACTTCATCCTCCTTTTTAGCAGATTCCAAGCACATCTTTGGGATGATATGTAAATACATGTGCTTTAGTCCACTGAATGTTTAGCTTTCCACATTGAACTCAGCTACCAAGTTTCTTCAGTATCAAGTTGGGTGTCCTAGCATTCAATGACTTGGTTGGACTTTAAACCCATCCCTTCAGCAGACTTTATAACCAAGTCTCTAGCCAGTCTCTTCGTTAAGTGATTAGCTAAGTTTTGTTGAGACCTCACAAACTTTATAGATATCACCCCATTCGTGATAAGCTCACGAATCATGCTATGCCTGACACCTAAGTGTCTAGACTTCCTATTATACATTTTGCTATAAGCCTTTGCCAATGTAGCAGCACTATCACAGCGGATAGAAATAGGTGCTATAGGTTTGGACCACAATGGAATCTCAAGGAGCAAGTTTTTCAACTATTCAGCTTCCTTATCCGCAGGTGCTAGAGCCACAAATTCATATTCTATTATTGAACCAGTAATGCAAGTTTGCTTCTCGGAAGCCCAAAAAATTGCATCACCGCCAAACAGGAATATTTAGCCACTTGTAGACAAATTGTCCTCAGTGTTGCTGATCTAGATTGCATCAGTGTAACCTTCTAACACTGAAGGATAACCAATATATGTTAATCTATAGTCTATGGTTTTCTTCAAGTACTTCAGTACCCGCTGAATTGCTTGCTAGTGCTGAGTACCAGGGTTACTAGTATACATGCTCAGTTTACCCACAGCAAATGCAATCCAGGCCTTGTACAAGTTATGGCATACATTAAGCAGCCAATCACCCTAGAATACTCAAGTTGAGATGCAGCCTGACCATTATTGGGCATCGGCTTCTCACTTGTATCCATAAGAGTACTAACTGGAGTGCATTCAAAGTAATTGAATTTCTTCAGTACTTCCTCAATATAATAAGACTAAGAAATTGCTATTCCATTACTTTCATGTTTAATCCTTATACCATAGATAACATCATCCTTCCCCATGTCTTTCATAGAAAACCTTGATGACAAAAATTCCTTTGTTAGGTCAACCTGAACTTGGTCAGTGCCAAAGATTAACATGTCATCAATATATAGGCAAATGATGACTCCTTTACCAGATTCATCAAATTTGCTATATACATATTTGTTAGCTTGGTTAAGTAAATAACCATTAGATAAAACCACTTCATCAAATTTTTGATGCCATTGCTTAGGTGCCTGCTTCAGTCCATATAGAGACTTAATTAGTTTACACATATTATTTTCATTGCCAGGCATGATGAAGCCCTAAGGTTGGTTTATATAGACCTCCTCATTCAAGAATGTTGTCTTCACATCCATTTGATGAATAATTAGATTGTGAATAGATGTCATAGCAATCAACAGTCTTATGGTACTGATACGTGTCACTGGAGCATAAGTATCAAAGTAGTCTATCCATGACTTTTTCCTAAAGCCCTGAATGACTAGCCTTGTCTTGAACTTTTCAATAGTTCCATCTACCTTCAGTTTTATTTTAAAGATCCATTCTCAACCAAGAGGTTTGCAACCTAGAGGTAGATCAGCCAACACCCAAGTGTTGTTGCCCATGATGGAGTCTATCTTATCATTAATTGCCTCTTTCCAGAAATCAACATCTTAAGAATTCATTGCTTCATCAAATGTTTTGGAATCATCCTCAACATTAAATCAATAGGAGTGTTGGTCAAAGACCTCATCCCTTGTTCTTTCAATTAACTATAATTGAAATTCAGGTCCAAAGTTTTTTGGAGTCCTATTCCTTTTGCTTTTTTAAGCTCATGTTTAGGTTGCTGAACAACCTCTTTAGTGACCTCTTTAGGGACCACCGAACTACCAATGTCTTTAGTTCCATTTAGAATCCTAAGACTTGGTCTAAGGATTGATGAGAATCTATTCTCATTAAAGATAGCATCCTTTGATTCAATTATAGAGTTAATTAAAACTGATTCATTAGGTTCAATAACATAAAACCTAAAAGCATTAGAATGCTCAGCATATCCAACAAATATGCATTTAATGCCTCTTTCACCTAAAGTTTTCAGCTTTGGGTCAGGGAGTCTTACAACTTCCCTACAACCACTAAGGTAGTTTAGGTTTGGTTTTCTTTTAGTCCAAAGTTCATAAGGGTTAATCTTGTTCCTTTTGTTAGGAGCCCTATTTAATAAATAAGAAGCTGTCAACATAGCTTCACCCCAGAACCCTTGACTTAGTCCTGAGTAGGACAACATGGAATTAACCATTTCTTTCAGTACTCTATTTTTCCTTTCAGATATACCATTTTGTTATGGAGTATAAGGGGCAGTCGTTTCATGGATAATACCTACAGACTAAAAATATAGAGTATCTATGTACTCACCTCCCCTATCAGTCAAGATTCTTTTGATCAAGGACCCTTATTGTAATTCAACTTTAGTTTTGAACACTTTGAATTTATCTAGTGCTTCATCCTTAGTATGTAATAAATAAACATAACAAAACCTAAAATCATCATTAATAAATGTCACAAAGTATTTCATATTCACGTTTTACATTTTAAAATGGTTTCTTAATAATTTGGTCAACATGCAAGTCTTACACTTTTCAACGTCCGTGTCAAAAGCAGGGATTAACCCATCTTTAGACATATCTTGCATCCTCTTAAAGTGTACATGGCCCAGTCTAGCATGCCATAGGATTGAATCATTCAGTTTAGAGGTTGACATGAAGGCTGAAGCAATATTATCATTAACAATATTAAGCATGAACATTTGATTACTCAAAT
Source organism: Tanacetum coccineum (assembly GCA_026074375.1). Classification (NCBI taxonomy): domain Eukaryota; kingdom Viridiplantae; phylum Streptophyta; class Magnoliopsida; order Asterales; family Asteraceae; genus Tanacetum; species Tanacetum coccineum. The sequence goes on from BQNB010136107.1 coordinate 5,939, forward strand.
AACCAAAACCAATAAATGCACCATATTTAGATAAAACAAATTTATTAGATTCAATCACTTGTTTATAAACATAATCATTTAAAATACCACTTGAAACCAAATTTTTCTTAATATTAGGAACATGCAAAACATTAAACAAGGAAACAATCTCTCTAGAACTAAATCTAAGATCTACACAATGACGTCCAATCACTGTGGACCAACAACATTATTGCCATTTGGCTTGTCACTATCTTGCGTCCTGAGGGACTCCTCAATGCGCAGATGACTGCCCAATTCAACAAGAGTTAACTCCTGCTTCTTACGCTTGAAATCTTTTCAAGAAGGAGGGAGTTTATCAATATACAAGAGACCTTAACAGCCTCATCCATGTTCATTTTATGTTGTGTAAACCTTCCAAGTATACCAAAAAGTTCATTGAATTGTTCCATAACTAGTCTTGAATAAGTCATTTTGTAATTTATGAAATTACTTACAAAGAACTTCTTACTTAATGCATCCTCAGCCATATATTTGGCCTTTAAGGAATCCTATAGTTCTTTTAAAGATTCAAGATTTGGGTAAACATCAAATAAGGAATCAGACATACCTTTGAGGATTAAACCACTACAAACATAGTCATCGTTGTCCCACTTGGCCATCTTCCTGATTTGTTCCACGATAGCATTCTCACCGTCTTCAGGTATAAGAGTAGTGAGCACAAACACCACACTCATAGCAGCAACGGCCATTGGTTATCATAAATAATCTTCTTTTATTGTTGGTTGTGGTGAGCCCAGATCAGGATGAAGATAATCAATAGCCTAACTAATTACCAATGATGGTTACCGGATATCACTTGAAGTCGTGTAATCACTTTCCAAAGAAGATTATTTGACCTTATGCCTGGGTTACACGAATACCTCTTTAAGATAAAACCAAGTGTTTATTCTTGTTTGAGGCACCAATCAAGAACCCTTCGCTTCTAACTGTTTATGTTTTCTATTTGTTTTTTCATGCAATTGTGATCCCTATTTATAAGGGAAATACTTAGAACCTAGTCAATGGAATTAATGAGAGATTAATGGCCAATTAATCTCTTCTATAATTATCCTCCATAATTTAGGAATTAGTGGTTACATGACCAAATTGAATGTGGTCATTTAACGCAATAAAACCTGCCACTTAAATAGGCAAAAGTTGTTACATGCCACTTAAATGTTTGTAACCACCTATTTAATCTAGCCACTAAAAGAGTCAGTAAAAATCAGTGACTTGATGGGTGTACACTCTGTACCTCCAAACCCATTTCTAAGTATGATCTGATTCCTACAGTTGCACTAAATTTCCAACAGGACTAAACATCTGATTCTATTGAGTAATAAAATAACCATGTGGGGAGGTTGGTTGAGTGCAAATGAGTGTTTTAGGTGATTAGTTTGATAGCTTTTACATGGTCTTAATTGCTCGCATCTTCATAATTGGGGTTTTCTCTTGCAATCCTAGTTTTTTATTTTGGAGTTTTTGTTTGGTTGACGATTATTTCTTCTTTTCTTGACTAAGTGAATCAAGAAGGGGAATATTTGCTATTCCGCTACGTATTAAGCTTTGTAAGTTGCATGTTCTGGCACTGAGTTTTTTATATTTTTTGACCTGTGAATACCCTTGACCTACTTACTTGAGAAGTAAGGAACCCTGCTCTGTCCAGAGTTAGATGTAGGGCTTGGTATTTCAGGTAGATTTAAGTATGAGTGTGTTTATTATTTCTTGTTCTTATTGTTGTTTCTTGTTCTTAATTAATTTAATTGTTTATGTGTTTATTGTTTGTTTGTTTTGCTTTATCTATTATCATGACTATTGCTAGCTCTATTAATTCTAATGATGTTCTTATTAATAATTTTGATGGTGGTAATCCTTTGTTTCTGCATGCTAATGATAATTCTAGTATGTCAATTATTAATTTTAAGTTGAGTAGATATGACAATTATAAAATGTGGGCTACTCCTATGAAAATTTCTTTAACAGGTAACACCAAAATGAGATTTATTGATGGTTTTTGTGTTAAACAAGAGTCTAGTGTTGTTTTATTCCAAAATTAGGAAAGGTGCAATGTCATTGTTCTTGGCTAGATTCTTAGGTCTTTATCTTAAGAACTGTATGTGGGTCAAGTCATTCAGAAATTGCTTCAGAAGTCTAAAATGAATTGCAAGAAACTTGTGATAAAATGGATGGATATGTTGTGTTTAATCTTATGCATAAAATCAATAATCTAAAACAAGGTGCTTTATGCGCTCCTAACTATTATCATAAGTTGAACTCTCTATGGAGAGAATTTGATATTTTAAGCATCTTGTCTTCTTGTGTTTGTGAAGCACTATTCTTGCTAAGGATCCTTTACCTAATGTAAAGGATCCTTTTAACATTGTATCCAGGGAAGAATCCCAGAGGGGTCTGCATCCTGATGTCTCATGTGGTAACAATGTTTCCTTTGTTGTTAAGACCAATAATAATGCTAACAATTCTTATAGAAAGGTCAACAATAATAATAATAACAACAATAGTAATAGAGGTCTTAATCCTAATATGTTATGCAAGAATTGTGGTCTTATTGATCATACTGTGGAAAGATGTTATGAGCTTATTAGTTATCTTGTTGGTTTTAAAAAGAATTCTACTTTGTTGATCCCAATAGAATAGATCTTGCTTAGATTGTATAAGGTATAGTTATGCAAGATAAATCTAAAACAACTATGATAGAAACTTTGATTGTGAATATCAAAGACTATGCGGAATCTAGTCAATGATACTAAGAAGAATTTCAATGAAACAGTAATGAACAAGATTAATAACAAACAGTTTACCAAACTTTCAGCCTCAATATAATACGAACACTCTTAATAGTGTTAGGGTTTACAAAACCTTGAAGCTACGAATAACACTTTTTTCGATATCTGAGTTATATAAATATTATGCCCTAGGACCTCCTTTTATACACCAAGGAGTCCTACAAGGCTTACAATACTTTCCTAAGTTATCATGATCTTCTAAACAAATAACTTATATGAATCTTTTACAAAAATATCTCATACTTATCCCGTAAGTAATCTTGATAAACAATCTTCATCTTTATCCTTTCTCTTGTCTTTATCCTTTTAACAGTAGAAACTCTTCTAGCAGTTGTAATCTTTCAGCAGTTGTAACCAGCAGCATTAACTTTTATACCAGCAGCATTAACTGTGTACAAGCAGTAGTAACTACTTAGAATATTTTCTTCATTCTTCATCAGCATTACTAAGTTACACTAGCAGTACTAACTTTATGCTAACAGTTGTAACTTTACTCAAGCAGTACTAACATATACTAGCAGTACTAAGTTACTCTAACAGTAGTAACTTTTATACTAGCAGTATTAACTACTTAGTAGTATTTCTTCTAAGTCTCTGAGCAGTCTTAACTTCCATTAGCAGTAGTAATATATACTAGCAGTAGTAACTGGCAGTACTAACTACTTAGCATATTTTTCACTAATATCACTAACAGCACTAAGTTATGCTTAGCAGCAGTAACTCTAACCTTAGCAGCAGTAACTTCCAAACAGCTTCAAAAAGTCTTTTAATCTAAACAATCCTCCCCTAAACTTGATGTTCATCTTCTAAATCTTCAAGTTTCTTGATTAAAAGCTTTATCTTTGCTAGGAGGATGCATTCAAACACTTCTAGGATTCTTGAGCTGTTTTGTCATGAGCTTAAGAAGCGGATAACACATTTCATTCCAATGGTCAGCTTGAAGCTTCTTGTTGAGCATTTCTGTAATTGTTGCAGGTGTAAGTGGATATCTCTTTTCTACCAGCATAAAGATATGCAGATTTTGAAATCTCACAAAATGTACTCCACTTGAAGAAAATAGCTTCCAAACTGTCACTTTGTGTCCTTGTAGATTCCTCCACACTTCACTTTCTACATCAGGTTCAAACATCACTTTCAGATCACCCCATAACACTCTTTCATATGCCTCCTCTGGCCTTATTAACCTATGCTTAGCTTTAACCAGTTTCCACAGAGTTTCCAAATCTTCTCTGTCAAAATCTTTAAGCATCTGAATCGTTAATGAGTACCTTTTTGAACTTCCATTAGCTCTTATGATTTGAAATAGACTGATATTTCCTTCTTTAACAATCTTTCAATCAACAATGCTTGGAGGTTTAGTAGTTAATGGTATAGCATCAATTGTTACTTCCTCTTCATCAGGAACAACCTTTATAAGCTTTTTTATCTCAGCTTCTTCTTGATCATCATCTATCTTTTGCTTCTTGGTCACTTCTTGTTCTAGCTATGTGCCTGTTCTCTTAGTACTATCCTCTGCTCTCTTTTCACTACCTTCAACCAACTCTGTTTTGTAGTCAACAAAAGTGTTTAGTCTTTTCATTTCTTTGTCAAATAACATCTGAATATCCTTAAAGCTTTTGGTCTTTAATTGATTGTGCTTGTATCCAACCATGTTTTTCAGATAAGTAGACATTGTATTTCTATTTTGAGCCTTAGTTGGTGGTTTTCTTCTCTGCACTTCTGCTCTAAGTCTTGCAAAATGCTTCTTCCTTTTATTCATGAGCTCCATAAACAATCTTAACTTTTCTTCAATAGTCAATTCTCCTTGCTCTTCTGCCTATAATCTTGCAGCTAGCTCATAATACGCATCCATCATAGCTTGAACATCATCCCATTCAGCAATGTTTGCATCTTCTTCTCTTTGTCTTGCAAGCTTTTCTTCTTCTTCCAATTCAGCATCTAATTGAGCTTAAAGTTTTTGAGCAACCTCCTTATCAAACATAATCTGATCTTTCTTCTTCAAAGGTTTTTCAGGCTCAACCATTTTTGCCTTGCCTTTGTCTTTAGCCTATGGAAGTTGTGATGGTCGTGAAGGTGATGTTGTTGTTGTAAATTCACTTGGTTCTTGAACTATAACCCCTCTAGCCTTAGGTTTTGCAGCTTTGATCTCTATTAAAGTCTGAGCCAGGGTCAATTCATCAACAGTTGTTGTTGTAGTACTGTCAGTAGTAACTTCAGCAGTACTAACTACAACATTAGCAGTAGTAACTACTTCACCAGCAGTAGTAACTGGATCAGCAGTACTAACATCCTTTTCAGCCATATCAACCTCTTTCTCTGCCATATCAAGAACACCAGTATCAAACATTAAATTATCACCATACCTCCTCTGCGTCTCATCAACTAATGTAACCTCTGCATCTTGGTCAATTTCATCATTTTTCCTCCCCTGTTTGGATGCATCCTCCTGATCACCCAAACCTTCATATTTAGAGGAAACCACTCTTGCAGATCTACCAACCTTGTATAATCTTTTGAGGCTGTGAGTTCTTGACCCTTCTTTCTTTTCAAGCTTCTTTACTCTCCTTTTTAAGCTATCAATCTCCAGTGCTTGATTGGTCTTTGTAGTCTCCAGAGCAAGAACTCTTTCAGACAGTTTTGTACAAAGTTCCATTAATTCACTAAGTTTCAGTCTATCCTCACCACTGAGTAGTGGATCATTAGAATGTGTAGGTACACTTGCCACATTTTTAGTCTCATCTGCCATAGGTTCTGTAGGACCACTAGGTTGAGAAACTTTAGTGTCCTTTCTTTGTTTCCTCCTAGGTTGTTTCTTCTGAAGTTGTGATGTAGATGGTTGAGTAATAGTGGGTGTGTGATGGGGATCAGTGGGATTAGCTTAACCTTTACCCATTTCTTCCTGAGCTTGAACCATCATTATTTGAAATAAAGGTGTGATTGTTCTAGAAAAACCTTTTCCTTCCCTCTTCATGTTAGCAAAAATATTTTTTAGGTGTGAGGGGGTAACATAAATCTTTTTGTGATCTGACATATCTCCAAGTTGTTGATTAACAAATACTTGCACAAACCTTAGATACATCCAGAATTTAACCATACTATCCACATTCTTTACCATATTATCAAAGATATACTTGAAAAAGTTAAATTTTTGGTTTGTGGCTAAGCAGATTGCTACTAAATTCATTCCAAGCAGTAGTCTTAGCACTAAGGCATTGCAGAATTGTATGGATAAGAAATTTCCATTGAGGTGAAAAGAAAGCTTTATAGAATGTAAGCTTTTATGTTAGATTTTCATACCCTATGAGTGTCAGCTGTTCAAAAATTGTCGCATTTAGAAGACATTGAGTACCTTCAGTGTCTTTTAATTAAAGAGCTCGTCCTCACAAAACCTTTTTTTTGTTTCCCCCCTCAGTAACAATTATCTTCTTCCCATCTACTAGGGCATGTATCTGAACTTCCCCATTGATCGTTTTTGCCGTTAGCAGTAGCCAAACAGCTTAAGTGCATGAAGTATAATGGTGGGATTCACCGTTAACGCATATCTGATAGAACTTGCATTCAAAAAATCAATAATTCCTTCAAACCCATAACTTTCTTCGGGTTTCTCCAAAAACGCAACCAAATTGTGAGTTTTAACAAACTTTAAGTTCGACATTGTGTTGGGTCATGATGATGAATGATAAAATTGAGTTAGGGTTTATGATTAGAGAGGATATCAAAGTGTAAAATCAATCGAATGAGTGATTGCAAACCCTTAATAGAAGTATTTATGAAATCACCCTCAACAGCATTAACTTAAACTAGCAGTACTAAGTTAAGCCTAACAGCATTAACTGACCCAGCAGTAGTCCAGTCGTAGTAAGTCTATTCAGGCAGTATTACCTTGACCCAGCAGTATAAGTTTATATAACCCTTATAACACATTAACTAACACTGGCAGTAGTAAGTGTATGCCTAGCAGCATTAACTGAGTCACCAACATTAACTCCAATTTCATTCCAAAAAGCATTTCCATCATCAATTTTGATTCTCACAAGCTCTCTTTCTGTTTTTATTCTTACTATATCTCTCAATTCTTTTTCTCACTGAATGACTTTGTCTGTTTTTCTGTCACACAACTCTCTTTCTGTTTTTCATTCTCACCAAATCTCTTAATTCTTTTAGCTCACAAAGTCACTCTTTCTATTTTTGTTTCACACATCTCTCTTTCTATTTTTCAGCTCACTATTTCTCTTAATTCTTTTACTTACCAATTCACTCTATCTGTTTTTATTTTTACACATCTCTCTTTCTGTTTTTATGCTCACCAATTTCTCTCATTTCTTTTAACTCATAATTCTCTCTGTCTGTTTTTTATTTCTCTCAATTCTTTTAAGCTCACTTTTTCTCTCTTTCTGTTTTTGCTTTCTCTCAATGCTCACAGTATTAATTATAACAGCAGTACTAATTATACTTACCAGTAGTAAGTTAGGCCAACAGCACTAACTTGAATTTCATCATTAGCTGTTGTTCCATTCCATTTCAAGCATCATTTGTGCATAATCCGCTGCATATTAACACAATTAACCTCCCCTCAATCAATACTTCAGAGGTTAAGCATTCCTATACTTGCAATCAGATATTGAAATCTGCCAACATCAAATGCTTTTGTGAGCAAATCTGCAACATTCTGATCTGTGTGAATCTTGATCATCTGAATAAGCTTCTTCTCATTGGAATCTCTGATAAAATGATGTCTAATCTCAATGTGCTTAGTCTTTGAGTGAAACACTAGATTCTTAACTATGCAGATGGTGCTTTCATTGTCAATGAAAATCTTGGTATTCATGAAATTGTATCCATAATCTAGCATTTGATTTTTAATCTAGAGTACTTGTCCATAGCAACTAGCAGCAGCCACATATGCTGCTTCAGTAGTAGAGTTGGCAACTATGGTTTGCTTCTTGCATTGCCATGAAATCAATCTGCTTCCAAGAAATTGACAACCTCCTGTTGTGGATTTCCTGTCTAAACTTGCACCAGCATAGTCACTGTCAGTATAAGCTTCCAAATCAAATGGTGAGTCCTTAGGATACCAAAGGCCCAATTTAGGTTGACCTTTCAAGTATCTAAAGATTCTTTTTACAGCATGAAGATGCAAAACTTTAGGTGTGACTTGGAATCTTGCACAAGCACATACAGCAAACATTATATCAGGCCTTGAAGATGTTAAATACATTAATGAGTGTTGGGAATAAATCTTCACAAGTTACTACTTCTAGTTCAAGAACTTAGTACTGCTCAAGATTATAACTAACAGTACTAACCGGTTAGTACTAACAGAAGGAAGTTAATACTGCCAGTACTAAACTTAGTACTGCTGGAGGATTTTGTACTGCTGCATGAAGATTACAACAGTTGAAGAGATAAAAGCGTGTTTTGTGATATGTATGGAATGATTCAATGTATATCCTATATAATTAGAAGATATGTTGATATCTTATAGAAGTTTAGAAGATTTGTAGTTATCTTGTAAAGGACTCTTTGGTGTATAAAAGGAGATCCTAGGTTATGGTTGTAAACACATCATGATAGACACATTCATAGCTCAGGTTGTAAACCTAGTACTAACAGAGTACTTGGTGTGTATCAAATTTATATACTTATAGTATTAATCTTGTAAGAATTCTTTCCAAAATACTTCTCAACCAAGAGAAATATAAAGGTAAAAATCTCACAAAAGAAAACACAATTCGTATATTTTTATCCGGGAAGTATTGTACAACTCGGGTCGTGTCCCAACGAAATCGTGAATTGAGAATTTAAGATAATTCCGACGTCGAGCTTAGAATGATAAAGGATATTTGATTTGTTGATTATACTACAAATGTAATAGCAAGAATTGAAAAACAATACCTAGCACGAAACTTAAATGCAAATCGATTAAAAACGCTAGCTAAAACTGAAATTAAAAAACTAAGCACGACTTCAAACAAATTTTTATACTAAAAAATCACAAAATTTACAATAAAAATTATAGGAAAAAGAATAAGAATTTTTTATAAGTATTTTTGAATTTATTTTATTAATTTTCTAAAATTTCAAGATTTATCAAAACTAAACTTTTTCTAAAACTTAAGAACTAAAATTTTCTTTTTATTTTTCAAAAATTCTAGATTTAAAAGAAAATTAATGCAAAAAGAATTAGAATTTTTCAACTATTTTTTCTATCTTTATGATTATTCTAAGAAAAAATAATCACTAAAACTACAATTTAATTCTAGAAATACAAAATTAATTGGAAAAATATAAAAAAAATGGGTTTTTTATAAACAAAAAAGGTGCAAAATAATAGTAATGAAAAACCTAATTTTTATACCTTAATTGAACCCTAATTTGTCCAATTAAAACTAAACCCTAATTTTATTTAAACTAAATTCTAAAATATTAAAACTATTTTATTTAATAAGAAAGACAGGGTAGGAAGTGCAAGAAATGAAAGTATAGGGTTAGCGGCGAATTTGGAAAATTTACATGAATAATGAAAACGGGCAACCCTAGTCTTTAAGAAAAGTACTAAATGACCTTACGAATACAGCTTTATCTAGCTTATTGAAAAATTGAGAATTAGCAAAAACTCAAAACTACAAAGTTAGAAACCAGCTTATTCTAAACAACTTTAATAAAGGCAACTTCAACTTTAGACCAAAGAATAAGCTAGAAAATAAGCTGCAAGTTTCTGTCACAGAAAGTGCTTATTTTCTAAGCTTTTTAGATTTTTGCTTATTGAGGACTTAATACTTGATAAAACTTGAAACTAAAAGATGCTTGATGAAGCTTAAGATGTATATTAAGGGATTCTAAACTATTATTAACCTGTGTTGAACAAATTTAGAAAGATAATGAAGCTGAAAAAGAGCAAAGTCTAAGTGAACTGTTTTTGAGCTTTTTACTTATAAGCTAACAAGCCTATTATCAAACTTTATAAGCTGCAAATTTGAAATAAGCAACCAATTACTCTAAATCAACCTAGTAACAAGGACTAATAAGACGATCATGAAAAAAAAAGAGAAAGAAATGAGAAAATTCAATAGTGAAAAATGGCAAAAATTAAGCTGAAATGAAAATGCACTTGCTGATATGTTTGGCAGCTGGTGTAGTGTGCAAACTACTCAAAGGCAAGCTAACTTTGAGGCCTAACTCTTTCACTAAATGAATCTAAAAGAGTACAACACAACCTTAAACTCTAAAATGCTTTTAAAATCTTAAAATCTAAGACCTACACAGTATTAAAACGTGCCCTGGTGCTGGCAAGGTTTATACACTCTAACTTTTGAATAACTACAAACTAATTTTTAAAACTTGGTTAAAACCTTGTATAATGTCCTAACTCAGCAGAATGATAGGTTTAGACAAAGTGCATTTGACTTTAAGAGTCAAAAACAGTCTTAACCAAACACTCCCTAACTAATGCTGTCAAAATTTATTTGCACTTAAATTCTTTCTTAAAGCTAAAACTTTCAAAACTTTTTATCTACACCTAGTTAATATGACCTAATAGAGCTGTATAAGCTATAAAACTTATAGCTTATAAGTAAAAATAAGCTACTTCTTCAATGAAGCTTATTACACTACTAACTAAGATAAAAAGTAAAAATGAAATCTAACTTGATTTAAAGATATAAAAGACTAAAGCTAGTTCAATTTTGAACTAAGTAAACTAATGACAGGATTTAAGTGCAAAAATTAAGAACAATAAGCAAATTGAGATAAGCTATGATTTAGCTAAAAAGAAATATAGGAAGGAAAACCTGAATTTGAAGATTCTTCTTCACCTAGACATCCAAGTGAAGAGTCTAGGTGATCCTATTGACACCTTGCCTCTAAACCACAGCTTAAAACTCAATAAGCTGAAATTTGAGCTTATTAGCTCTTTGCTTCCCAAAATGAACTCAAATGTTTTCAAGTGATCATGTTTTTTAATGTGAGTAGGTAAAAATAAAGTAAATGAAAGCTAATGAACCAAGTTTAACTAATATTGGAGCTTAAGAGAATTCAAATAAGCTCACACTAGCTTATTTAGAGCTTATTGATCAAAAACGTATTGGAATTGAAATCAAAGAACACAAACACTTTTAAAGTAGATTGATATTACTAGAATTGATAAGTACAAGTTACAAAGGAAGAGTACAAGATCTTAAAAGCTTAATTGCTTGAAGTAAAAGAGAATTGCTTAAAAACGGAAATTACAAGGTAAAAGTTTAAAACTAAAATCTAACAACAGAAAAATGAAGTCCTAGCCTTCTATTTATAGAGGAGTAGTGAAGAGAGGGAAGGTTTTCTAGAATGGTCCATTCAATCTCGATCGTTTGATCATTTGTGAGTGAATTTAAGCCGTTTGATGGGGTGATGAGGTGTCATGGCCAATAGGGGCTTGCCACGTGTTTAATTGTGATTGGTGAAGAGTTTATGAACGAATTGAGGGCTTAAAAAGGAGCGGGGGTTGGAAAAATACGGGATTGGGTTGTATAAAGTTTTGCGGAAAGTTTGGTTATGTGGTGGTTAGGTTGTTATTCTGTTTGCGAGTTATGCGGGTTTATTATTTGAATGTTTGGAATGTTGACATAATTGGTCCTTGCACCTTGTACCGCCCTTTTCAAGTGTAAAACAGGTTTGAGAAATGCAGGATTAGCCCTTGTGTCTTTCTTTCTTTCTTTCTTCTTTATAAATCACTTTCAACACTTGGCAAACTTGGCCCTTGAAACTTCTATCTTCAAAATAAGCCCTTGAATCTTTGAATACTTGACATAGTTGGCCCCTTGACTTCCTTTATTTCTTGACTGCGATTTGACTGTGTCGGCTGATCCGCTGTGATTTCTGGCTGGATTTCTCCACTCTTGCTCTTGACTCTTTTCATTTTCCGTTTCTTGTCGGTTTTTGATCGTTTTTGCTTCTTTTTGTCTTTTCAATCCTTACCTGCACAATTGGACATAAAAGCACACATTTTTCTATTCTTTTGGCATTTAATTGGCTTTTATTAGGCAAAATCCCGGGTAAATTAGTATACAATTAAGCAAATATCAAAATTCCCCAAACTAAAGGATTGCCGTGTCCTCACGCAATGTTATGAAGTGTACACTTTGTAAACTAATAAGTTTCCAAAATGCCCTTGTTAAGAACCTTTTATGATTTACCTTTTAAACAACTTTCACTTTTCTCATCAATTCATTTCTTGGAAACACGTTAATGGCAATCATTGCAAGTTTGCAACTTTTAGGCTCATCGAAATAGGCTACTCCCGATTAA
>BQNB010136108.1:0-18048 GCA_026074375.1 Tanacetum coccineum
TTTCAAATTGAGGTTTTGACCCCTTTTAGTTCCGAATCGGCTAAAGTGTATAAAATAAAACTTGTCCGGAATGATTTTTCGCCAAAGTAAGGAACCTTTCTTTTGTCATGAATGTATATAACGAAGGAGTTATACTCCGTCAAAGTTGGACTATTTTTCGGAAAAGTTAATAAATTTCCTGCACACATTTTTGCTAAGTAATAAAGTTGTTAGGATTTTATATGAGTGTTTTCGGGCTCGTTTGAGCTATAAAAACCTTAGAAAATATTATAGTAACACTTATATAATATTTATACGCGTTGTAAACTTTATAAACATTATTTTATAAACTAATTAGACTATAAATAAATTCACGTTGTGAAATTAATAAAAGTAATGAATCGAGCGAGATAGACTATAATTAATTTTTGACAATTTGAAAATGTTACAAATGTGTATACTTATATATTAAGTGGCAAACTTGACGTAAATAATATTTGGACTTATAAAACTAAAACGCAAACTATTAGGTGGTGATATAACGTTATAAAATATAGTGCATCATTTTATTTCGCTTGCATTATTCTAAATCGACCTATAATTAAATAGGTTGCATACCGGACATATTGTGACGACTTTCCTTTGTTGATTTTCCAAAAATAAATACTATTACCTGAGGTGAGTTTATAGCCCCGCTTTAACTTGTTATTCACTATTTTATAAATCTCGGGGTGAGATACATTGCTTGTTTTACAATAGGACGCAAGTACAATACTTTTCAATCTTTATAATGATTACGGATTGGCCTAAGTAGCGATAACCCACTATGCCCACTATCATGAATCGTTAATTACTTTGTGTAAGCGCAAGTGTTATAAATAGATCTATTTGGGATTAACATCCCCGTTCGGGTAAGTAGCTCTTACTAGTTTTGGAGGACCAAACTAACTGACGTATACCATGTCGGACTTTAGATGTTGCGGGTTGAACATCTACACGGGCACATTCGTTGCATAAATTTGCACACATACATTGTTGTAAACTCGATGTCATGAGCTTAGTGCAATCGTTATTACTTTTTGTGATATTGTATGTGTTACATTATTATACACTTTGAAATCTTGCGGACCAACCTTATTACTTACTTAAACCTATGAACTCATCAACTTTATGTTGACACTTTTAAGCATGTATTTCTCAAGTGCCTAACTTGCTAAGGCGTAATTTAAGTGCTTTGGGTCTTCATGCATTCAAGACTACATTTTCATGGACTTTTCATGCACTACTTGTCCTCGTTGTATTTTTAAACTATGATTTCCATTTGATGCAAACTTGGGACAACTTGTTTTTAACTTATTATTTTTAATGAAACAACGAGGTTATCTTTAAGCGACTCATGTAGAGGTCGTTCTTTATTATCTTGTGCTTATGTATTATGAAGTAACGCCTCCGATTACCTTTCCGCTGCGACATATATTGGGGGTGTTACAGCTCCTGACACAGATAAGCCATGTGTCCATATCCAATTCATAAATGTTGTAAAATCTAAAAGCCCTGAGCTCCCTGAGGCAGCAAAACCTTAACATTCACATATGTGGTTCCTCTTTATTCATGCTCATGCTAAGCATTTTTTTAAAGAAATCAACCATTAAGAGGTAAAGACTTCATCCTCCTTTTCAGCACGTTCCAAACACATCCTTGGGATGATTGTAAAACATGTGCTTCAGTTCACTAAACGTTCAAATTTCCACATTGAACTCAACTCCCAAGTTTCCTCACAAGGGAGTTGTGTGTCTTAGCATTCAGCGACTAAGTTGGACTTTAAACTCACCCCTTAAGCAGACTTTAAAACCAAGTCCCTAGCCAGACCCTTCGTCAAGTGATCAACTAGATTTTGTTGAGACCTCACAAACTCTATAAATGTCACCCCATTCATGATAAGTTCACGAATCATGCTATGCCTGACACCTAAGTGTCTAGACTTCCAATTGTACATCTGGCTATAAGCCTTTGCCAATGTAGTTGCACTATCAAAATGGATAGAAATATGTGTTATAGGTTTCTACCACAAAGGAATCTCAAGGATCATGTTTCTCAACCATTCAGCTTCATTACTAGCAGATGCTAAAGCCACAAATTTAAATTTCATTATTGAACTGGTGATGCAAGTTTGCTTCTTGGATGCCCAAGAAATTGCACCTCTACTAAGCAGGAATACCCAGCCATTGGTAGATGAATTGTTTTAAGTATTGTTGATCCATCTTGCATCAGTGTACCCTTCTAGAACTAAAATATATCCAATATATGATAAAATATAATCTATAGTTTTCTTCAAATACTTCAATACCCTCCGAATTGCTTGTCAATGCTGAGTACTAGGATTGCTAGTGTACCTACTCAGCTTACTCAAAACAAAAGCAATATCATGCATTATACAAGTCATGACATACATCAGGCAGTCAATCACCCTAGAATACTCAAGTTAAGATACAGCCTGACCATTATTAGGTCTCAGCTTCTCACTTGTATCCATAGGAGTACTCACTGGAGTACAATCCAAGTAACTGAATTTCTTCAGTACCTTCTCAATATAATGAGACTGAGAAATTGGTATAACATTACTTTCATAGTTGATCTTTATACCAAGGATAACATCAACCTCCCCCATGTCCTTCATGGAGAACCTTGATGATAATAATTCCTTTGCCAGGTCAACTTGAACTTGGTTAGTGCTAAAAATCAACATGTCATCAACATATAGACAAATGATGACTCCTTTACCAGATTCATCAAATTTGCTATACGCACATTTTTTAGCTTGGTTAAGTAAATAACCACTAGACAAAATCACTTCATTAAACTTTTGATGCCATTGCTTAGGTGCCTATTTCAGTCCATATAAAAACTTAATTAGTTTACACACCTTGTTTTCATTGCCATGCATGATGAAGCCCTGAGGTTGGTTCATACAGACCTCCTTATCCAATTCACCATTTAAGAAAGATGTCTTCACATCCATCTAATGAATAATCAAATTGTGAATTGATGCCAAAGCAATCAACAGTCTTATGGTACTGATACATGCCACTAGAGCATAAGTATCAAAATAGTCTATTACTAACTTTTGTCTAAAGCCTGAATGAACCGTCTTCTTGGACGTGTTGTCCTTAAACATCAAAGCAAAGGAAACCGGTTTCCCCATACTCTAAAACCCACAACCAAAAACAAGAACAACAAACCAGCGATTAGAGAAAAAAACAAAACCCTAAATAATTAGGGTTTAGATAGCAGCCAACTCCACGCCCTAACCGACCTCCATATTAATGAACACAAGCAGTAATGGTATTAAATAGGAGGGAGTAACAAAATTGCCCTACGGTTTTCTCGATATTTTCATTTAATTAACCATGAACCAACCAATTGAACCTGGCGCCAATGGAAGGTAGCTGGAAGCTTTCTTTCTCTTTAAGGGTAAAAGAAATTGACAAAAAAGAAAATGACAGAAAAAGTAACAATGAAGTGATCATATGATATAGAAATTATTGGCGCTTGGATATGATCAAATGATAATATATTATTTTGTGTTAAAATGTGTGAAGAATGAATTTTTAGTCGATTTGAAGGATGTATAGAGCAAGAAAGTGAAGTGAGAAGAGAACGAAACTGATGATGGATAGTGGGTAAAAGTAAGGAATTATACATATGTTATTTCAAGACAATTTTGTGTGTGCAAATAAAAACACTCCGTGTACATATCACTCTCTTTAAAGAATCTTCAAAGTGCATCTTAAAAATAAACATTAATATAGTGCAAATTAGGAATCTATGATATTCTAACACTATATATTTTTTACTCTAATGTGTGCACTAGAACTTAGCACTAAATCCATTTTATCATTAAAATAAATATGATAATGCGATAAAGAAAAAAAAAATAACGTAATATATATCGATATTGAACTTGTTTCGAAGGTATTGAAGAGGAGCTTATAGATTCATATTATATACAAATTTATATTTAGTTTATAATGTATATATCATATATATGATACAAATCTTGAGTTTTAAAAGGATGAATAATGTTTTAGTGTGATGAATAGCACAACACCATATTTAGGGTGCGTTTGTTTTGTTGATGGATTTGGAGTAGTGTTAGGATTTGGATTTGGATTTGGATTTAATGTAGGAAATGAAATAAATATGAAAGATAAAATATATAAATAAAAATTTATTTATCAAATAAAATATAGATTATGTCAATATATTTTAAACTTTTAGAATTTAAAACAAATAAATGTGTGGTTGAAAAGAACCAATTGACCAATTGTCAGTAGATTTGTGGAAACCCACCAAATGAGTATGGCATGGGGTTTGAATGTTAAAACCATGAATGTTAAATTGGGCTTGAGTCCATCCATTTTCTTCAAAACCCATAAAACAAACACGCCCTTAGTGTTTTTTTCCTTTTTACTATTCATCACACTAACATAGTGTATGATGGACAATTTTTGCAATTTAGCATTATTATAGTGCAAAAAAGTATAATTAGTGATAATATTGAAGATGCTCTTAGATAAAATGTACTTTAATGATGTCAACACAAACTCTTGTAATATGTATAGATTTTCTTGGCGCCCACGTATCTTATTATTTCCAACAAAAAAGTAAGGGTCCATTTGGTTTGTATGTGGGTTTCAGATTAAGATTTGGATTTAGATTCGGATTTAAATTTGGATTTGAATTATGATTTGATGTTGGAGAGATAAAATATATAATAAAATATATAAGGTATTATTTAATAAAATATATAAGCTACTATTGGTACCCCCCCTGGCCCACCGAATAGTATCAAAAAGGTACAAAAGATTTCTTTTGTACCCCCCTTTTACAGTACAACGCAGTTTTATATCAGGTTATGTTCCGTATTTTTTGACAGTTTCATACTTTTGACTCGTTAAACTTTATAATTTTTATTCCGCGCTTTCAGTTTCACAGTTTTATAATATAAGCAAAATTATAAAAATTATAAAAAAAACAAAAAATACCCGGAAAAACAGAGGGGTACAAATGGTGTTCTATGGGGGGTACGTATAACACAAGCCATAAAAAATATATGATTATTTTAATAATAAAATAAGAAATAGATTGAGCATGGGACCACTTAAAAAATTAAATAACATAACATATGAGAAAGGGAGGTAAAAAAGTACAAATCTATGAGAATAACTGAAATTGTGTCAGAAAAGTCATCGATCTTAGTGGTATCATGAAAGCCCACATTCAAGGGTGTCAAGTTTAAATCCAAAATCAACTTTTACCTACCAAACAATTTAAAACACTATGACACCATCCATTCTCCCTCCTTTTAATATAAAGCCAAATACGAGGCTTCCAACTATCATACATGCCTTTCTCGAGCATATGAGGTCTGTTTCCAGCACCTGCTGTAATAACATTCTCCGCCATTGTATCCATTGATGAGTTGATTGGTTTTTCTTTGTATGAAATGATATTACAGATCGTTTTGTTGAAAAGGAAGTGTTGTGTGGTTTGATTGTTGTTGTTTTAGTCATTTAGTGATTAAAAGGTTGTGTCTTTGACTGAACCGGGAATAAAGAACAAAACTTTATTGGTTGAGGTTTACCGAAGATTGAAACTTTCCATTCAAAAACCCGCTAGAAATCCTTGAAATAGTCAAAACCCTAGGTTCGATCAACTAGACATCCAAAACACTTAAGGTCTAATGAGCCCATTCTGTGTTCGGCAAGACTCTTGTGGGTTCAACTGCTTGGTGTTCGGAATTGGACCTCTGGTTTGGCTAACCTGTGGAATCGGCTGAGCCTGTTTCGGATGGAAGGTTTGGCTGAATCTAGTGGTTTTGACCTGGACCCTTTGGTTCGGACTAGCTAGTGATTCGCTTAGACCGTTAAGGTTCGACGCATTTAATGAAATACAAGAAACCATAAAAACTGTGAAAACGTGGTTCGCAGATTTTTGATATACTTGTATGAACATAACTAGAGTTGCTAGTTTTGTATAACCGATATGTTTGCACAAGTATTTGTTTACATTTCAATCCAAAACCACAAAAATCACACTTTTTTCACTAAAAACACTTGAAAACACTAAACACAAGTTAAAGGTTTAAAACTTTTTGATGTTTCTTACCACTAACACATCTAAGGAATGATAAAAATCAAACCTATATGGTTTTTGAACACATAAAGTTTGAAATCATCATCCCATTATTGATGTATATAGTCGAAACACAAAAGAGAGAAAACCAATGATGAGGTGTCATTTTATACATTTTTTCAGGGTCATTTAACCCCCTAAATCATGCAAATATCACTAAAATACGTGCTTAATCATTTCTTTTTGTGTTTTTAGCACTTGGATGGCATTTGGAGGAAATACACGTGACTTTGGCTCATTTGGGGAAGAAATGGACGAGATTACAACTCTATACCAATGTTGAAGAAGTAAACGCATACAGACTCTAGAGACGACGTCGTAAATTCTAGCGACAACGTCAGAAAGCCTTAAAGATGGCGTCAAGATTATTGTGACGGCGTCAGAACGTAACCAAATTAAAGAAGCCCTAGAAGAATTGGCGGAGCGACGGCGTCAGGATTATAAAGCGACGATGTCGCGATAGTTTTTCTATATATACAAACTCAGAATTAGGGTTTGAGAAGTGTGAAAGCTCTGCGAGTAACTTTTAACAGGAACGCATATTATCATCTTAGGGTCGAATTTAGGTAAAAATCCTCCCCGTATCTACCTTAACTCTACGTTTTAATCAAGTGAAAGTTCTTTATACTTAATCTTTCAATATGTCCATTGTTGTCTGATTAAAACAGTTGTTCTTTGCTTCTCTTTAAAACAATTAGGACTAGATCTAGTAGCTTTTTAGAGAGCTATGACACTTTAGTATGAAACTTAGTTTGTAATCCTTTTAAATATTGCTTCTTGTTATGGTCTGCGGTTAGGCACAAGAATACTAGCTCTTTATTGCTTCCAGAAGACTCTAAGGAAACGTATCGTTGTGGAAACGGATACATGATGCGTATTTTGCTTTAAATATATTTTTACCAAGTTTTAAATTTATAAAACTCGATTACCGATACACGCACTAACGGACAGAGAACCCGGTCGTATATAGTGCAGTAGCTTGGTAAATATGAGGTCGTCCCAAGAGCTAAGGATTAGAATATGTTTAATTTGGATTGTTGCACGATTTGACAAGTTTTGAATTGATTTTAAGATTACAATGAAAGGTAAATAGCTATAAACAAAATGGATAGAAGATATCAGGGAGAAAGGTGTGCTAACCTAACCATTTCATTACCAATACTGTCATTACATTTTCCTGTGCAATGTTCAATTATAAGTTTCATTAGTGGTTCTAAAGTTGACAAACCTGAATTTTCATTTAAGGTCTGTCCTATGGTTACACTGCGATCCCACATTCCCCAACGATCAGACAGCAGGCTCCATGCTTGCAGTGGTTAAACCCCAACTACCCTTAAGACCAATGTATAATCTAAACCGATTATTAACCTCCTTTGAAAGAGTTCCTATGCTTTATAAGTATTTAATGTGAGCGGTAATCTATTTAATTCCTACACTAGGGATAGATGTCAATCTACCCTAGTATCCCACTAATCCCAGGTTCAACATGGTAAGACTAATATCAGGATTAATAAGATCTAAGCCACCCTCTATACTACCAAAACATGGGGATCAATAAAAGGCTAAAAGGAAATCTAACATAAACATAATTAAACAGGAAATCATAATCACAACAATTAGTAACTACATGGCTAGGCCAGCACTAGGAGTGCTAGCGCTCATTAGTAACAAGCAACTCAAGATTAATGACAAAAAGCCATGGATTGAATACATCATGAATTCTTATAGAGGATGAAATGAACGATAAAATAACACTTAAGTATGCTATGGCTTCTCCCTGACCTTCGATGACATGCATCGAACCTTTGTGAGGTTTGGTTTACCCTTTAGAACTGATGTGTGAAGATGGTGGGTGGTGAGTGATACCTGAATGAGCTGGGGAGGGTTTTATTTATAGCTTCCGAAAGGTTACGACGTAACCCTTATAGGATGATTACACGTAATGCGTTGCTACATAATCAACCAAATCTTCAAGGCAAAAAATGGTGTACGGTGTAACCATGTCGCAATATTGTTACGCGAAACGCTGATCAACTACATCATCCTCTATAATTTGAATTGTTGCGGCGTAATCTTGGAGATACTTTACCTTGTAAAGGGTGTGATGACTCATTTCTTTGTTAGAGTACATTACGGCGTAATCCCTCGGGGGTGTTACGCCGTAAAGTGCCTTGGACTCTTTACTTTAGTGCATTTCTTGTCCAAATCCCTTGTCTTTTGCTAAAATGCTCACTTGGTCCCTAAAAACTAATAATAAATAATTAAGTAACGTTTTCATACATTAATAACATATTTGTAAACCTTTTTATAAGGAATTTGATATTAAAATGTATTAACTATTTGATGTTATCAAATATCCTCCCACTTAACTTCTACTTGCCCTCAAGTAAAACCGTTTAGAATAATTCATAAAAAGATTTCCCCAATTTGACTTAAAGAAATGAATTCATAAGTTACTTATTCTAGAAAACATCAGAGCCAAACACCTCACGAAAAAGGGATAAAAACACTCAACTCTTATTACTAAACTAAGTGTTCAATTTCGGGATGATCACTCAATTGCACAGTCATAGTATGTATTCTATCATAAGCTTGAAAAGTACACAAGTCTTCACCAACTAGAATTAGGGTCTAAACAGTCTCTAAGGCAACATGGGTGATATTTGGTTTATTGGGTGATATAAAGGGTAAGGATAGACATGGGATACACTTAGAATGGTTGTTAAGATAAAAACACAAAACAAATAGTCTAAAGTAGACTAAGGTTGTCATAACTAGAGACCGTCTATCCAAGGTCCAAAAGTCTAAGTTCGAAAACCTTAACTTCAATAATGGGCTACTAGCTCCATTCTTTATACTTGTTGAGATGGCTTGGTGCAATGATGGGCTACTAGCTTTACTTTTTTTTTATTTTGCACCATCTTTACATTTTTTTGCACATGGGTGGCTTTTCATTTGCACCCTCTTTTTTTCATGATAAATATGCAAATGCCACAGGAGTTTCTATCTTTAATTATTTCCCCTGTAACATCCGATATTATACATACATCCCCCCACTTGAGATGAACAACGTCAAAAGTGGTGATACATGAGGGTCTTTATAGATCATAACTGATTAGTCTTCCACGAATGCATAAAGTTTTCGTTCCCATTCCCCCGAACCATAGACTTATATAGCCAGAGATTTCAACACAAAGGATATAAAGACTATATGGTAGGCTAAGGCGAAATGGTGTAACGAAACATATAAGGTTTGAACAGGATTGGTTTGACAAAGTGATCTAGGGGTATCTTGCACTTGTTAGTGCAATAAGGGTTTTACACGGGGAGGTCAACAAGTCAGTGTGACAAGTCAATAAACACACACACATATAGGTATTTTGGTTGATTTCCTAGGATATTGCCTTTTTGAACATTCTATTCCAACTAACTAATTAGGTCTTAACAAGATGTACAAGCCAAGTTCTAAAGTCTACAATACTACCGGCACTCTTATGTATTTGGCGGATTTTATGTATAATCTCACCAAATTAATTATAGGATAATAATGTGCTCGGCAAAGATTTATTCTAGTTTAGTAAGAAAAACATGTCAAAATTTTAAAATTGGCACCATTTTTCAAAGAAAACTAGGAAATCGAAGGCAAATATAGGTCAAGTGTTTTACTCCCATACCCCCACTTGGTTTATACAATGTCCCTATTGTACAATTAAGGAAATAAAATAATGAAATAAGAGTAGAATTATAACAAAAGACTCCCCTAAATGTTGCTCTCTTCTTTGAGTGATAATTGCAAGAGTTGACTTCTTGCAAGGTGTCTATAGAACAACCTCGTTTCTCCTGAAATCACTAGACAACAAAGAGCATTAAACGTTCATGGATAAACTCTCTACATACAATCATACTCACTTCACTTTCGTAGGAATCACGGTTGCATTTAGAATATGCAACAAGCCTTTTAAACCACTTGGTGTCCCAAGTGGACGAGTGAAGTCTCGTGAGGGTTTACAGGGAACACACCCATAAAGTTCATTTACTTATACACGGATTTTGAAAAGGTTTCAAACTTATTTTTAGTTTTCAAAAAAGGTTTGCGGCGTAACCATGGTATTGGTTACACCGTAAACATGTGGATTTAAAATTTTTATATTTGAACGAAGAAGGTTACGGCGTAACAAGTACATGACTTTACGCCATAATAATATCTGTTACGGCATAACCTAGGTGGTTACGCCAAGACAGAACCTTACTTCCACATGAATACGAGTCGAGGAGACCTCAAATTCCTATTTCTTTGTAGCGAAAACCTCCAAAACAAAGTTAGATACCAAAAACCAACTAATATTCAAAATCCTAATGCATTTTATTAATTAAAGGCGGGTTTCTCCCGACGAGCACTTTTGTTTATTACCGAGTCTTTAAGTTAGAATCATCCCAATTCTACGTTTTCCTAGTGGCTCCTCCTTCTTCGTCTATCTCCTTCATGGTTTTTCAATAAATCTAGATCCGTTAACTCTTCCTAAAGGTAGGACGTCGTTCATTAGTTTAGTTATGCTTATGAAACTTTTCCCATTTTTGAATGTGTAACGATGGACTTCAAAAGTTTCATTTTTAACTAACAGAGGTGTGTAGTCTATCTCCTCTATTCCATTTTGCCTCTTCCTCAAATCCTTCATCATATCATTGTTTGGTTGAATCATGAAATTTTTTACATTTTCCCTATACTTCTTCCAATATATCTTCCTCCCTGTTTTTAGCTCATATTCATTTACCAACTGCTCAATTTTTTTGTCAAACTCATCTTTGTATACATCAAAATTCCTAGAGTATGGGTCGTCCTTTGTCCTTTCAATATTAACCCCAAAGTTAAAGTCTTTATTTACCCATTCCTTAAACATCACGCTCCTCATAAAATCACTGATATTTGTGTGTCCTAACTTAATCTTCATCTACTCTTCAAATGAATTTTTCCTAATACGTGATTTCTTAGGTTGTGTTTTGGAGACGTCAGGGAAGTAGGTGTTTATGCGCAAGGTATCATTTGGGGGGCTATCACTTTTATGGTGAAGGTCGTATGGGCCAGTATACTTTGTGGTTCTTTGTGATTTAACTTTAATGTCATAATTTTGTGCTACCCATTTGTAGTATCGCCGTTCACGAGTTACATCATCAATATTATTGTTCCCATACCTTACTTTAAGGAAGTCATCAAATTTCATCCAATTTCCCCTGACATTCTGTCTCTTATGATCTCAAAAACATATCCATTGTTTTAGCATCCCATTTTCCTCTTTTACATAAATAGCATCGTACCCACTATAAAAGCTTAAATCGGGATTGCAAGTAGGCCATATCCCGCAATCTTCTTCACAAACCTTAAAGGTTATATGAACATGTTTGCACACATGCCATCTTGATACATTTTCAGAGATATGGATTCCTACTTCATTCTCTTGACTATTGCTACTAGAATCAACAGTGTCTACGCTCTCCTCGCTGTAGTGAAAGGTTCTTTGTTCCAATGTCGGGCAATCATCATTTTCCATTTCATGAGGATTAAAATATTCGCCTTCCTGAATAGAGCTTACCATGTAAATTTTTTCAAGAGGAACCCTAGAGTGACATATTTCTCTATTCATATCAAACTTTACCTTTTCATTTCCTACTATAACAACTGGTAATTTTCCAGTATTTCATCAATGTAATATCTACTTACTATTTTAAGTACTACTTTTTCACGGGAATAAAATTTTTGTTTCAATCCATTTCATTACGTATCATAGTTTACATTTCTAAAGAAAACGAGCTCACGCAACGACCTATGCTTATTTCTATCTATGTTTACATCAAGAAAACATCATAACATGTCAAGTCAATAATCTATTATCCTCTATAACATGTACGTTATCTATTTAATAAAGTTTTCACGACAATATAATCAAATGAACATAACCCGTTAACGTTTATGCCTAAACCCTAATTATATGTAAAGTATACATATAATATCAATGTACAAGCAAACAAGGCATATGTACAAGAATCATAGCATCATATTTGAATATATTTTCCCTCCAAAATAATGTACAAGTCCTTAAAAGCTCAAAGTACAATTCATTAAGCATAACATTCAAAATAGCCGTTTTATCACCGTTTTCATTCTAGTTTTCGTACCACCTCTTTTGTACAATCTTCTATACTCAATGTACAACTACTAAACCCTAAATCTAAACCCTAATTAATCCTAAACCTTGATTTAAAAACCCTAAACCTTAAAACGAAACCCTAAACCCTAATTTCACTTAAACCTTAAAACTAAGCCCTAAAACCTAAAACTAAGCCCTAACCACTAATCCTAAGCACTAAACTATAATCCTAACAGTAATATTAAACCTAAATCTACCTTAAACTTTAACCCTAGCTCGAAGAAAAACCCTAAAAACCCTATTCGAGCCCTAAACCTACCCGATACCCCTTTTCCCTCTAATTTAACCCATTTTAAACCAATCAAGCACCCAAGATCCTCAATGAATTACCTACTTCAGCTCCTAAGTAGCTTACAATCACCTCTCTTATATTTACTTGGCCACCAAGAAGCTTTGTCACCTCCTTTCTTTCTTTGCTATGTCGCGGCCACACAAACCATCACCACCTTTCATAGCTAGTTTTCTAGCTATCAATACTCATCCATAGCCCTTACTTGTCACCCTAATAGCCTCTCTTACTCATCCCCTCCAAGAATTATCCACCACATCACCCCAAACTTAGGCTCCAAGGTCATTCACACCTATAAAAGGGGTGTACCCTTTCATTCCAAACACACACCTTCAATCTTCTATCTATCTCTCAAATGGAGTTCTAAGCTGATCAAAGAAGTTCTAAGAAGTCCCAAGAACATAAGTGAAGCCAAGAGTTAAGTCTTGAAGCCTCGAGGAAGTTATCTTAGGCGTACGAAAGCAAAAGTCCCCATTTTGACCCGTTTTCAATCATTTAGCTCGAAACCAGGTTCTTTAAGCTTGTGATATGTTTTAATAGTATTATTATTTTCATATAATCATAAATATACTCTTGTTAAAAATATAGAGCTCAAAACCTACTTGTTATAAGGTTTTGATCCAAACCGTACCATATAAACCATAAAATCATGTTTTTTTGTAATCTATAAGCTAAACTTGTATAATGTTGTTATAATCTATCCTAATAAGCTTATCTAACAATATTATAATCACTTTGTTAAGTCTTAAAATAATTTGAGTTAAAAACCTAAGCGTTTTCATTATTAAACCCTAAAATGACCCGTTTTGATTTCTACCTTAACTAATCGTTAATCTAAACTTTTGTTACGTTAAAACATCTTATTTTAGCTTAAATTAATATCCTATAACCTGCAAATTACTTTTGTAATGTTAAAATAAGCTTGCATGCAAATTTGGACTAGTTTTGTAATTATTTTCATGCATAGGGGTATATATTGTAACTTTTGGAAATTATTAAGTACAAGGGCTGAAAATGTCATTTTATGAAAGTTATAACTTCAAGGGTATGTTTTGCCAAGTTCTAAAGTCAAGGGATTATTTAATATATACTTTATATATTAAAAAGTGACTAGATTATGTAAAAGTTATATAAACCAAGGGATAATTGGTAACTTGATAATCTTAAAAATATAAAATAAATATATTATATAAATTATAAAAAATATAAATAAATGTTATCAACCATTTTTTATTAAAACGCGACACATTAATCGTTATTAATTATCGATCGACGCGTTATAAATTAAATACGTTTCATATTAAAAGTAATTTATCATCAACTAACTTTTGAAGAAATGTTAAAATCTTATCGTATCACGTTACTAGGGAATTTCATGTGAGGGGTTCCATTAGTGTATTCGTCTTGACGAGTTTTTTGGGTTTACGATTTAAAGTGCCCTGACTCCTCAAACAATACTGCGTGGCCTCTGGATTATGAAGCCCACTAACATGAAACACATATACCAAACAAAATAATCAATCAAATATATAAAACCTTATGAGATTTTGACAATCACAAACTAAGGACTCGACATATTACCCTTCAGGTTGCGTGTATTAAGCTGCTTTCTATCAATCGATATTCTAAACTTTTCCCGCCCAAACATACTACCAATACAAACAGCATTTCATTTTGATATACTTTTTGTCCAGTCAAATCAGATATTCCCTGTTAAGGTGAAGTTTATAGCCTCGCTTTTACTTATTTACATGCTTTATAAACATGCGAGGGGGATACATGTTTAAACTATAAATTTTGGAACAACATGATTACTTTACAATGAATGCAAGTGTTTTTCTAACTGTATGCTATCCAGATATAATTATTACTAAAGCTTCCATGAGCCATTATTTCGCATATCCTAAACCAATAATTGGATATCACGAGTAAACACGAATAAGTAAAAGATCTATTAGGGTGACGGACTCCCTTTGGTATACCTAATGCTTTAGTGGAGCCAAAACACACATAATTTGACTTAATGGGTAACCATTTGGGCAAGTTACCTTTCCACGTGGACATTTGTTTCCTCAACTAATGTCAAAACTGTGGATGTCCATGTTAAACGTATTGATGCCATTGAGCTTAAGACACAATAATACTTTATCCATGATAATTGCATTCGTATGCAATTATTGCCACCTATTAAACTTTTATTCAACCATTTACACTATGGGAGTATAACAATATAACCCACTATTAAACTTGTACTCAACTATTATAACTGAAAACCTATTAATTTCACTCAACCTTTGTGTTGACTTTTTAGCATGTTTATCTCAGGTAATTAAGCAACTTATGGCACGGAGTGGAATGTACTTGAATATGGCTAAACTGTTATCATTCAAACTTTAAGTTTTTAGATTTTGGGACCTGTCCTTTTGTAAAACTCTGATATATTATTAAATGATAACTAAATTTTCCAAAAATGTCTCTTTTGAGTCGTTTTCTATGATTATGACTGTTGTACTATGAAGTAATACCCTAGATTAGCTTCCGCTGCTATATGTAAAAATAGGGGTGTTACAGATTGGTATCAGCGCCATGGTTATAGAGAACAAGGTTAAAACCTTAACTATAACTACTTTTCTTCTTCTAGCCAAGAAAGTCCCTAACGTGCCACTACATTTCCCAAATAGTATGTAAAATACATAACTATTATACTATTATCCAGATTAGCTTACGCTGCTATATGTCCAAATTGGTGGTGTTACAGATTGGTATCAGTGCCATTATCGTTCCATCTGATTCTGATATTGAGGATGCTTTTTCCTCCACGAACATTTTAAACTATTTCCCAGCCTCACTAGGAAACATCTTTCCTAATCCTTTCGAGAAGATTTCATAACCAAAAGATACCGAGACTTCTATTGAATCACCTATTTCAATATCTCCATCTTCATCAGTAGGAATTTCATCACCCGTTAGGTCAACTACACCACTACCAGGCTATTCCTTTAATGAGTTATCTAATTCTATAAAGATATCATTATGGATCATACTGCGGCCACTAGGAAGTAAACCAGTCCCCGAGGAACCTAATGAATCAAAAGTTTGTAAGAACATTCATCCCTGGAAATAATCATGAAGGATATTCAGGTTTGTCATCAAGGGTCTTCTGAACAAGATTCAAGAACTCAAAAATAACAAGGAAGAACCACTAGATTAGATCTGTGTCATTTACAGTTTACTAGAATCCAACCACTAGATGTATGGTATAAATAATGACACTTGTCAAATTTTATAGACAAATTATTTATACAAATGATGATTCCGTTATACCTCGTTATTTCATAATACCAATTGTGCATGTCGAGGCTGTGTATCCTATATCCTATAGTATGATGACTCATATCTTTATCCGGGATTACTATGACTCTTTTACCATTCGATTTTCTTAAACCTTTGTACCTAGAAACTCTAAGCCTCCTATTGGATCACTCATTCTATTATCTCCGTATCTATCTCTGGAAGTCTTAAATTCTAAGAAAATTCTATTATATCTTGCAATGTAATATCAAAGAATGATCACAAGTCTTTGTATTATAATGAGAATTTTCATACCTTAACTTGTGATATGACTATATCATTTTATGGATTCTTATTCTATGTTGTCTTGTATATATTGATAGATGCATCCCAAGAGAACATCAACATCTGAAACACCAACTATGACTCAGGCTGCCACCCGGCAACTGATTGCTGATGGTATTGCTGCAGCTCTGGAAGCACAAGCTGCTACCATGGCAAATACCAATAGGAATGTAATAAGTAACTACAAATGGTTTATGAGTTGTTAACCTTCCTATTTCAATGGTACAGAAGGCGTTGTTGGCCCCCATCCGCTAGTTTGAACGTACTGAATCGGTATTTTCACGTAGCAATTGTGCCGAGGAAGACAGAGTGACATTTGCTATTGGTACTCTAACCGATGACGCCTTGTCCTGGTGGAATGCATACGCCCAACCTATTGGGATTGAACAAGCCAACAGGATCACCTGGACCGAATTGAAAAGGCTCTTGACCAATAAGTATTGTCCTCGAACTGATGTCAAGAAAATGGAAGATGAATTTTACAACTTGGATGTGAAAGGAAATGATCTCAAAACTTACGTTAGAAGATTACATGAATTAGCAGTCTTATGCCCAAACATGGTACCAAACACCGAGAAGCATATGGAAGTCTTTATCAAGGGATTACCCAGAAGTATTGAAGGAAATGTTACTGCTTTAAAACCTCAAACTCTGGAGGAAGCCATTACCATAACTCAGAGGTTGATGGAGCAGGTAATAAAACACAATTTTGCGCAAGAAACCAATGATCACAAATAAAAGTTTGATGATAGCATAAACACCAACAACAACAACTACCCTAATGATCATAACAATAATAACCACTCCAACAATCGCAACAACAACTACCAAGTTAACCGTAACAATGACAACCGTAACCATCAACAGCAAAATGGAAGGCAGGAAACCTTCAAGACTAATGGAAACCATGGATATAATGGACCTCATCCCCTGTGTAGGAAGTGTACACTGGATCACACATAACCTTGCACTGTCAGATGTTAGAATTGTAACAAAATAGGCCATCAGACTAGAAACTGTAGAAGTTAAGAACTCTCTTTCCAAATATCACTCTATCACTCAACTAAATCTCGGGATGAGATTTATGTAAGGTTGGGGGACTATAACAACCGGTAATTTTCCAGTATTTCATCAATGTAATATCTACTTACTATGTTAAGTACTACTTTTTCACGGGAATAAAATTTTCGTTTCATTCCATTCCATTACGTATCATAGTTTACATTTCTAAAGTAAACGAGCTCACGCAATGACCTATGCTTATTTCTATCTATGTTTACATCAATCAAACATCATAACATGTCAAGTCAATAATCTATTATCCTCTATAACATGTTCATTATCTATTTAATAAAGTTTTCACGACAATATAATCAAATGAACATAAATCGTTAACGTTTATGCCTAAACCCTAATTATATGTAAAGTATACATATAATATCAATGTACAAGTAAACAAGGCATATATACAAGAATCATAGCATCATATTTGAATATATTTTCCCTCCAAAATAATGTACAAGTCCTTAAAAGCTCAAAGTACAAGTCATTAAGCATGACATTCAAAATAGCTGTTTTATCACCGTTTTCATTCTAGTTTTCGTACAACCTCTTTTGTACAAGCTTCTATACTCAATGTACAACTACTAAACCCTAAAACTAAACCCTAATTAATCCTAAACCTTGATTTAAAAACCCTAAACCCTAAAACGAAACCCTAAACCGTAATTTCACTTAAACCTTAAA
>BQNB010136110.1:0-12135 GCA_026074375.1 Tanacetum coccineum
GCTCGAAAGAATCACTAAAAACGGAGCTATAACGAATAAAATATGACGTTTACGGGTTTTACGATAATTAAAACTATAAGAATAAGTAAAAATTACTGTTCATCAGAGGATCAAAATATGAAAATGTCAAATTACGATAACTCGTCTTAATACGAAACCATGGGCATAAGAAACGTCAAAATCGGGCTTAAAACGCAAAAGTTATGCTATATTTACTAAAACGGTAATTATAAACGTTTTTACTTATTAAACACAATTTTACCAAAACGATTAGACGGTGATTGAGCTATATAGAATTTTATGTGGTTATCAAAGTACTATATTACTAGGGAGTTTCATAATGAGGCCTCTTCGGATGGCGTATCGACGAGTTGTTGGATTTACGATTTAAAGTGTCCTAACTCCTCGAACGTCATGTCATGACCTCTTTAATTATGATAGCCCGAACGATAGTACGATGTAACAACTATAGGATTATGTTCAATGTTATCAATATAAGTACTCGGTACTTATACGACCTATGATAATTTAGGTTGCATTCAATCTTTTACGTGACGCTTTATCTGCGATAATTGGAATTATCAGAACTCAAGGTGAGTTCATAGCCCCACGTTTTACATGCTTTTGTTTTTACAAAGTTTTTGGGGTGAAAAACATGCAATGTTTTACAACTGGACACAAGTGGTTAAGTTTTATATTATGATTACATGTTGCCTAAGTAGCGATAACCCAATCTGAGCCCATTATCATGAACTGTTAATTACGAGCGCGAATGTTATGAATAGATCTATTGGGTTTGACAACCCCGTTCGGGTGATTAGCTATCACTAGTGAAACGAACGTATACCATGTCGAATATAGGATGTTGCGGGTTAGAACATCACCACGGGCAAACGGCCATTAATTTGGCATCCATACATGTCAAGCATCAGTGTCATGAGCTTAGAGCAACGTAATTACATTTATATGATATCTGCATCTGTTGCATTATCATACACTTGGGAGATCTTGTGGTCCTACAATATATGATTTATCAAACCTATGAATTCACCAACATTATTGTTGACGTTTTAAAGCAATGTTTTTCAGGGGATCAATAAGCACAAGGTGCGATGGATACATTGGTGGTTTTGATTTGGATGTCATGCATTAAAGATTTTGTCGCATTTCATTTTGTTATCTGTTATGGGCTGAAAATCTTTGTATTTTGATCAAGTGAACAAGTTAAGCTTCGGGCTTATGTAACAATTACTTTGTTAAATCCAATGTATCATTTTCAAACGACTTTTTGGTCGTTCTATATATCTCTTGTGTTGTTGATCCATAAAGTAACACGCCCCGGACCCATATTCCGCTGCGACCCAATTTGGGGGTGTTACAGATTGGTATCAAGAGCCAAGGTTATAGAGAACCAGGTCAAATGTTTTTGCTGGACTATAACCGTTTTCAAACAACGAATTCATACAACGGGGTTTTACACGGGACATACACATGTGCATACATTCATGCATACACTACTTGTTTGCATTAGTTAGTTTTATAATGCTTACCTGACACACTATTTTGATTGCATTAGTAGACTAGATGCATTCATAATAGATATACCGATTTAAATTATAGTAGCGTTATATACTATGCAGGTATATGTATTTAACAAGATGAGTTTGCATTCTTTTCGCGCAACTCTATAAATAATTATATAAATGGTTATTTATAAAATAGGGGAACCTTCTTAGCAAGATAGTGCGATAAACACGTAGGTCCTAAGCGCTGCATAAACATCTAATCTATCGAATATATACCTTACCATCATTCATTTTATGCCATAAGTGCATACTCTGATTTACCAAACCATCCTTATATAAATATATTTACATAAGTTAAAGTTTTGCTCGTTGCAAACGTTAATGCTCTCATTATCGACAGTTACCAACAGAACTTCATAAGTCGTTCCGAGCCATAGAAATTCCAGGAGCTTCTGATGAGAGCAAGAGGGACCAATAATGGAATCAGCCTCTATCTGCTGATGCCTCCCACCTACAGCCCTATCACCAAGCTACATGCAAACTTCAATCCGAGGAAGATGAAGAGGACCCTAATGAGGATCTACGGACATTCTACAAACGAAAGAAACAATTCTGATGATGTAGTCATCTGATTTGAATGAGTTGAGAAGATGAGGAGGACGGGAAAGGAGGAGCATCCCAAGCTCCGGCCGACCCTTACTGCTGTAACCTACAAAAATAGATCTGTCCCCCATCAAGCTGATAATCTAGAGGCATTTGAACTTGATGAGTCAGCATTCTACATCACGCCACCTCCTCCATACCATATCATCTTTTAGACCAAATCCTGTGCAGAATGAACGGAACTCTAGTTAAATACCAACTCTAACATTACCAATCTGCTGAGGCATGCTAACTAAGTTTGTGCTACAACAAGGACCTTCATCATCACCACCACCAGAGAATGTTGCAGATAACATAAGAGGCTAGCTCTAGAATCATGAGAGGTCACCCTGGCCATAAGACAAATAGATTTGTCCGTGTACTCATTTTGGTATTCCACTAAAACTGAGAAATACACTGTATGGTAGTGTTAATAAAAGCTGTACTCATTTCTCAAGTAAAACGATGTATTAAGTAACTACCTTACACTGTTGGTGATATGATCATACATTAGTACGATGGGGATATTTTAAGTCTTGGTTGCTGTTATCTTTATATCTAACGCATGACGTGTCTCTACCATACCTACGTGTTGGGAATCACGGAGTGGTCATGAATTATCCCTTAAATGAAACTTTCAATACATTTCGTTCCCTGGTATTTTCAAGAAACAATGGACAACTGTTGATCAAAGGGATGATGTTTGAAATTAAGCGGGTTGTAGCCCAGCGAGTGGCTAATGCTATCGAGGCTATTGCTATTTATGAGACGAAAACCAACATGGCCCGCAAGTCAATGAGCCAGACCGAACAACAAGAATACAAGGTAGCAGAGAATGCTAGCAACAAGAGAAAGTGGGAAGGTAACCACAATGGAAGCTCAAGCCAACAAAACAAAGGGCATAAGTTACCTAGAGCACACACTACCTGGCCATTCAACAAGAAGGCATATGCTGGAACTCTACCTCTGTGCAACAGGTGCAAGCTGCACCACAATGGGCAATGTACTGTAAAGTTCGGGAATTGCAAGAAGGTTGACCACATGACCCGGGATTGTAGGAATCCTGCTGCTGCTAGGAATCAACGAACTCACGCCTGTTATGAGTGTGGAAGTCTGAGACACTTCAAGAGTGAGTGTCCAATAGTGAAGTTCCAGAAACGTGTGGATAAAAAGATCAGCACTCTTGCTGAACGCCAGGCTGAGAACAAGAGGAAGTTGAATAACACTTCCAATAACAATCAGAACCAACAACAGCCGAACAAGAGGCAAAATACTGGCAAAGCTTACACTACAGTGCACGGGGAGAAAAAACATTACGGCGGATCTAAGCTGTTGTGTTCTAAATGCAACTATCACCATGATGGTCCATGTGCTCCCAAATGCCACAAGTGCAACCGAGTTGGCCATCTGGCCCGTGACTGTAGGAGTTCTACAAATGCCAATGCTGTTAACAACCAAAGGGTCACTGGGGCAAGTCAGAAGGCTATTTGCTATGAATGTGGGAATCAAGGGCACTACAGGAGTGATTGCCCGGAGCGAAAGAACCAAAACCATGAAAACCAAACTGGGGTTACTAGAGCACGTGGAGTGGTGCATGCCTTAAGAGGAGGAGAAACCGATCAAGACCCTAACAACATTAAGGATAAGATCGAAGCTTAAAAGAGAAAGTTGTCTTGCTTTGCCTAGTAAACCCTAAGTTGAAATTATCTTAAACTTTATCTCCTTAGGAGTTCTCGTTGTATTTCTCTTAAATTTCAGTTGTACGAATGATTTCAAATTATCTATCAAATTATCGTATTATGAAAATTTCGTCAATATTTACCTAGGTTCCTTATTTGCTCTTACAAACTACTCTCACGAATATCATGAAATTATAACGCTATTTTGACGAAAATGAGCAATGCATCGTTAGTCCTCAATTATACATGGCCTGATCAACTATGTATAATTCAGGAAGGTACCATGCCGTGCTGAGAGTAGTCACTCTAAAAACCTCTTGTTAAGGAAACAATTTTCTACTTATATCATGTTTTATGTGCGTATTCATAGAACGCGTTTACTTTTGGAAATCGAATTAGTAACCATATCAACTAAGCGGACCTTCACTCCGTCTTATTATAAAGTTGGCA
This sequence comes from Tanacetum coccineum, assembly GCA_026074375.1. NCBI lineage: Eukaryota > Viridiplantae > Streptophyta > Magnoliopsida > Asterales > Asteraceae > Tanacetum > Tanacetum coccineum. The sequence continues at coordinate 4,298 of BQNB010136110.1, forward strand.
TCATCTTACACCAAATCCTAAGCCGAGAAGCCAAGACACATTACTAGTCGCCCTATGACAATTTCGCTATCGAATTTGCTCGCCATTAGAAGATTTACTAAATCACCCATTCAACATAAACTTAATGCCTAGTTTCGATGCTATAATCTGTATGGATTGGTTGGCGAAGTACAAAGCGGTCATTGTATGTGCCGAGAAGATTGTTCGCATCCCCTGTGGAAATGAAACCTTAATCATACACGGTAATGGAAGTAACCAGGGAAATGTGATACGATTAAACATCATTTCGTGCACTAAAATGCAGAAGTACATGCAAAAAGGATTTCCTATCTTTTTTGGCACATGTCACTGCAAAGGAGGTTGAAGACAAGTCGGAGAAGAAGCGACTTGAAGACGTGCCAATAGTTCGAGATTTTCCTGATGTATCCCCTGAGGACTTGCCGGGTCTTCCTCCGACTCGACAAGTGGAGTTTCAAATTGATTTGGTACCTGGTGCTGCACCTGTAGCACGGGCACCTTATCGATTGGCGCCTTCCGAAATGAAAGAGTTATCGGAGCAACTAAAAGAGCTGTCCGACAAAGGCCTTATAAGACCTAGTTCCTCACCCTGGGGATCTCCGGTCTTGTTTGTCGAGAAGAAGGACGGATCATTCCGGATGTGCATTGACTATCGGGAATTAAACAAACTGACAGTGAAGAACCGTTATCCACTCCCCAGAATTGATGATTTATTTGATCAACTTCAAGGGTCGAGTGTCTACTCGAAGATCGACCTAAGGTCAGGTTATCACCAACTGAGGGTTCGAGAATAAGACATTCCGAAGACTGCCTTCAGAACTCGTTATGGCCATTACGAATTTCAAGTTATGCCGTTTGGTTTGACAAACGCACCTGCCGTATTCATGGACCTTATGAATCGGGTATGCAAACCATATCTGGATAAATTCGTGATTGTCTTTATTGACGATATTCTGATATATTCAAAGAACAAGCAAGAACACGAAGAGCACCGTTATAAGGCCCCCCCCCTAATCATATAGTTTGGCGTTAAGAAATAGGAATTGTATGCAAATTTTCCAAGTGTGAATTTTGGATTCCCAAAGTAAGAATCCTCGTCAGTGATCGATAGTGAAGGAAAATTCATTGGATCTATCCAAATTGAATCTATTAAAGATTACATCTCCTAAGTCACCAACGGAGAGATCGCAAATTTTTAGGTCTTTGCTGGTATTAATCGAAGAATCATTGAAGGGTTTATCTAAGATCAGTCAAACCAATGACAAAGCTTACTCAAAAGAAAGTCAAGTTTGTTTGGGAACGAAAATCAAGAAGCACTTTCAAACTGTTGAAGCAGAAGTTATGCATTGCACCAATCCTTACATTACCTGAAGGAAGCAAAGATTTCATCGCATACCGCGACACTTCAAAGAAGGGTTTGGTCGCTGTGTTGATACTAAGAGAAAAGGTGATTTCTATGCATCACCCTGTTAGAAATTCATGAGAAGAACTATACCGACTCATGATTAAGGAAACTTGGTGCATGTTTTTCGCTCTCTAAGATCTGGAGACCTTATTTATAAGGAACTAAGTGTACGGTGTTCACTGATCACAAGAGTTTGCAACACATTTTAGATCAAAAAGAGTTGAATATGAGGCAATGCCGATGATTAGAGTTGCTAAGTGATTACGATTGCGATATTCGTTATCACCCGAGGAAGGCAAATGTTGTTGCTAATACTTGATCAGAAGAACGAACCCACCGTTAAGGAGTTCGAGCCTTAGTCATGACTATTAGCTTGGATCTTCCCAACCAAATCTTAAATGCTCAACTGAAGCCAAAAACCAAGAACATTTAAGAGTGAAGACGTTGGGGGGAATGTTTATTGAAAACGCTAAAATTCCCAGAAGCAATTAGAGGAACCAAAGTTGGAACCACGTACAATAGAAACCCTAAGCCTCATGGCAGGAGCGGTTACCTTGTTTAATGCATTTGCCGGACTTGATCATGCACAAGTCCTACATAATACAAATTACTCTATTCATCTGGGGTTCCGACAAATGTAACAAGAACATGATAGAAGCTATATTTGTGGCCCAACATGAAAGCCGCATAGCCTCTTATTTAGCAAGTGTTTGACTGGTGCTATAGTCAAGGCCGAACATTAAGGCCATCAGATTGCTGGTACAAACCCACAGAACCCGAAGAAGTGGATAACACACCATGGATTTTGCACAAGCTTCCAAAGAAGACGTCTCAAGGCTATGATACAATTTTTGGGTGATGTTGACCGACTCACGTACGTCTGCGATCTTCAAACCATGAGAGAGTCTAATCCTATTGGATAAACTGCAAGAATGATACCTAAAGGAGGTGGTCACGAGGCATGGGATACCTGTCTCAACCATTTGTGATCGCGACCCGAGATTTGCATCAAATTTCTAGAGGTCACTTCAGAACGCTTTGGGTACTAACTTGGATATGAGTACTCCATACCATCCACAGACAGACGGCCAAAGCGAGAGGACCCATATCAAACGCTCGAGATATGCAGCTGCTTGTGCAAATCGACATTTTGGAAAGGGTTTGGGTTAACCATTTTTGCCAATTAGTTGAGTTTTTCCATACAACAATAGCTATACGCTAGCATCAAGGCCGCACCCATTCGAACACTTTCTATGGTCGAAAGAGGCGTTCCCGTAGTTTCCCTGTTTGTTGATACTGAAGGTTGGAGAAGCGCACATACTCGGAATCCAAACTAATTCAAGAGACCACTGAGATAAATCATTCAGATCAAGCATCAGATGCAAGCCGCTCAGATCGACAGAAGAGTTACGCTGACTTGAAGCCATACCAATAGAATTCCAAGTCAGATATATGATCTTAGGTCCTCGCCTTGGAAAGGGTCGTACTTTTGCAAACGGGGGATGTTTGAACCCTAGGTATGATTGGACTATTAAGGTGATAGAAAGGTTTGGGGAAGTTTGCTTACAAGCTTTGAACTTCCAGAGAATTGAGGTAGATCCATAATACATTTCATGTATCTAATCTGAAAAAGTGTCATGTCCGACGAAACCTAGCCGTATCCGTTGGATGGACTTCATCTTGATGAAACATCATTTTGTTGAAGAACCGGTAGAAATATAGGACCTAAAGTCAAACGTTTTGAAGCGAAGTCGGATCCCATTGGTCAAAGTTCGATGGAACTCCAAGAGAGGTCCCGAGTTCACGTGGAACGTGAAGACCAATTCAAGAAGAAATACCCACACCTCTTCACCAAGACCACACCGTCGTCAAGTGCTGCATCGTGAGCCTTGAGGACAACGCTCGTTTAACGGGGGAAGTCTATAACACCCTGTGTTTTCAAGTCATTGACGACGTCGATAAATATACTATTTATTTTTAGTGTTGTACGCGTTTGCTTGTGATTTCATGAAATTAAGTTTAAATCGCGTAAGCTAAAAATTAGCGTTCAATGTAAACGGGCATCAAACAATTAAATGTTTACATCAAGCAAGGGTTATATAACTATTTTGAGAATAATTATTATCTTTGTTCATTTTATTTTTATCGGATACGTAAAGTGTATACGTTTCGCGATAAATTGCGTTTAGGCACTCCCGGAACCACAAAAACTTTTCTACGCTTCAACAAATACCCACATTTATACCCAATACATAAAGTTTACTCAAATATATCATGTATATCATACCTTTGCCGAAATTCTTGCATATTGTACAAGCATTATAACAAAACTCATCCATTTGGTCAAACATTACACCATACTTCTTAAGTACTACACCATACCTCTTTAATGGCACACCATACCTACCATACCTTGACTAAAGACCATCCCTATGACCATGCTATGTTCCTTGACTAACCATACATGTTTACTACTTATACATGTAAAAGAGAGATAACACTTACATGTTAAACACTTAACAAAAAGCAAATATACTCCCTTTTTGGCTCAATATAGCCCACGGCTCAAAGCTAATCCCCAACCAAATCCATAGCAATTTTTATACAACCCATACACTTCTATACACATCTATCCTAAGACATTCTAAGGTATTTTCATCCATTGAATCACCATTTACAAGTATTAATCAAGAAAAGGAAGCTAGGGTTTTTGTTAAGAAAATAAGGGTTTTCTTAAGTGCAAGCTTGGGTTTTAAGGCTAAACACGGGTTTAGCATTTGTTTATCATCATCATCATACCTCATAAGGTCCATTTAAACTCTTTATGTTGCTATAACTTTCATTATTATGCATATGATCATTCTATTTAGCTTATATCACCATTTAAGTTTTAATCATGAAAATAAAGTTTTCACTTGAAATGACCACATGGATTACTTTTATATATGTTGAGTTATTACTTACATCATGTTAAAAAGGATGAGAAAATATTGTATCAAGTTATTTTAGTGTAAAAATGATTATGAGTTAATTAGGGTTTTCAAAGTTTCATAATATGTTTCAAGTTAAAGAAATACATAAGATATAATAATATTGATTATGGACTTTTAATCATGTTATTAGAACACCAAAATAAAGTTATGTTAGAAGAAATACACTTGTACACTTATGGTTTATATGTAAAAGTGGAAAAGTATGAAAACAAAGATATAAATGAACCTAAGAATGTCATGCAAACATTCTGTCCCAAAGTGCTATAAAAACATATCTATTTTATATTTTTATAAGATAATACATTTCACGACGATTCCGAAAAGGTAAGAAACTTGTTAAACGGATTAATAACAAAAAAGTTACGTTAAAAACGAGTTATACGTTAATAAACAAAGTCGTAAGTAAATTTTTATAAAAACATTTTTATAAAAATTATAAACAGCAAGGGTTGATAATTTTAACTAATAAAACATATTTTTAGGATTCCAAAATGATAAGAATCGTAATTTTTCAATTAATAATGAAGAAGTTCTGAATTTCGCGGGTTTTCGGTAATTAAAAGTTATAAAAATAAATTTATAAACTATGAACAGTAAAAACACTATTCATGACAAAAACTTTATTTTTGTAAACCTTATCAATTGATAGAATTTTCATTAACAAGAACGTGCTCGAAAGAATCGCTAAAAATGGAGCTATAACGAATAAAATACGACGTTTACGGGTTTTACGATAACTAAAGTTATAAAAATGAATTTATAACTGGTATGAATAGTAAAAGTGCTGTTCATCAGAGGGTCAAAAATATAAAAATATCAAATTATGATAACTAGTCTTAATACGAAAGCGTGGGCATAAAAAACGTCAAAATCGGGCTTAAAACGCAAAAGTTATGCTATATTTACTACAACGGTAATTATAAACGTTTTTACTTATTAACCACAATTAGTTGGTGATTGAACTATATAGAATTATATGTGGTTATCAAAGTACTATATTACTAGGGAGTTTCATAATGAGGCCTCTTCGGATGGCGTATCGACGAGTTGTTGGATTTACGATTTAAAGTGTCCTAACTCCTCGAACGTCATGTCATGACCTCTTAAATTATGATAGCCCGAACGATAGTACGATGTAACAACTATAAGATTTCATTCCATGTTATTAATTAAAGTGCTCGGTACTTATACGACCTATGATAATTTAGGTTGCATTCGATCTTTTACGTGACGCTTTATCTGGGATATTTGGATTATCAGAACTCAAGGTGAGTTCATAGCCCGACGTTTCTACATGCTTTTCTTTTTACAAATTTTTTGGGGTGATAAACATGCAATGCTTTACAATTGGACAAAAGTGGTTAAGGTTGATGTTTTTAATATTATGATTACATGTTGCCTAAGTAGCGATAACCCACTCTGAGCCTGATATCTTGAACTGTGGATTACGAGCGCGAATGTTATTAATAGATCTATTGGGTTTGACAACCCCGTTCGGGTGATTAGCTATCACTAGCGAAACGAACGTATACCATGTCGAATATAGGATGTTGCGGGTTAGAACATCACCACGGGCAAACGGCCATTAATTTGGCATCCATACATGTCAAGCATCAGTGTCATGAGCTTAGAGCAACGTAATTACATTTATATGATATCTGCATCTGTTGCATTATCATACACTTGGGAGATCTTGTGGTCCTACAATATATGATTTATCAAACCTATGAATTCACCAACATTATTGTTGACGTTTTAAAGCAATGTTTTTCAGGGGATCAATAAGCACGAGGTGCGATGGATACATTGGTGGTTTTGATTTGGATGTCATGCATTAAAGATTTTGTCGCATTTCATTTTGTTATCTGTTATGGGCTGAAAATCTTTGTATTTTGATCAAGTGAACAAGTTAAGCTTCGGGCTTATGTAACCATTACTTTGTTAAATCCAATGTATCGTTTTCAAACGACTTTTTGGTCGTTCTATATATATCTTGTGTTATTGATCTGAGAAGTAACACGCCCCGGACCCATATTCCGCTGCGACCCAATTTGGGGGTGTTACATTTATCAACTTGTTATAAAACAATTCGAGTTTATACAAGTTTGATATTAAATCCATCATCGATCTATAAACAAAAAACATGAAAACAACCTACCCGAGACCCTAGTAAAGATCTTAAAGCCGAAAATAGTTTTGCTCTTTGTAGTTTTTAAGGAACGAACTATGAGAGTGCGTTATTGCTGTGTTCTTCGTGGTTTTAGATAAGAAAGGAGATTATTTTCTTTTGACTGCGTATAATTAGGGTGGATAGGGGAATATGGTTAAGTTATTTCTTATTTATATATATCTTTTGTGTTTAAGGCTACAAATGGACATGGGCTACATTGACCATGGGCTTGTATTTTGTATGCTATTCCAAATCTGTTATAAAATTAGGATATATTTTGATTATTTACAAATTGGGTTGAAGTGTTATCTATAAGATTGAAATTTTTTCCAAATATTAATCTTAAAAATAGCTATTTATATCGTATTGTTATGCTTAAAAATGGATAATTAAAGTCATTCAGACAATTATAAAAAACAAACAACATTATTTCATTCAGATTCAGACTTTATGTCCACCTCTTACCAGTAAGAGGTGGTAGTCAGATTCAGACCCAAAACATCTTAATTAAACAAACACATCCTAAATCACAACTAAAAGTAGTAATACATGGAGTTGATGCGCCGTTTAAAAAAAATACATGGAGTTGATGCAAAAAGCAATAATCTTTCTAACATTAAAACAAAAGGGTACACAAAGATTTAACCTTTATAACAAAAAACAAAGTAATACAAAGTACTAAATTAGAACATGAAGAACTCAAACATAAGTATATCATTTATATACAATAATTTAAACAAATAATACATTAAATAACAAAAGTAGTAGATTAGTTGACTTAGCTTTCAAAATTAACTTACCTTGAAGTTGTTCGACTAATGCATGTGAAGTTAATAATTTAAAAAGGAATGATGATAGAGATTGGGGTTTAAATGTGGAGATGATGGATAGAGGATAAGGAGACTTAATATTTTGTTTTTCTTTATATACATTTTGTGTCTATCTTATTGTTTTTCTTTAGAGATTTTTTAAGCATAACATATTTGTTTTTAATTATCACTCATAACTTGTGGAGTGATCCACTGGTTGAGGTACTTCTTTGTGATTTAACAGACTCAGGTTCTAATCTTATCATGAACATAATGTTTAAAAATAATCCGGATTTCCATGAAAAATAAACCGAATTTTACAAAAAAATATCATGATGACATGGCATTCGTGATGACGTGGTATTATGACGTGGCATTATGGGATGCCAAGTGGAATTATATGTGGCATTCCTCCTCTTATATACAATGTATATATATATATA
>BQNB010136111.1:0-18047 GCA_026074375.1 Tanacetum coccineum
TTATAAAATAGAAAAAATAAAAATTATATATATTTTAAAAAACATAATGTTTAAACTCCGTGCATGCACGGGCATTAAAACTAGTATATATATATAATAATTGTGAATGTCACGTATAATTATGGAATAGATATATTCATATTAAGTTAAGGATTTTAGATATATCCAACTCATTGTTAACATGCATAGAAAGATCGAGATGATTATATGATTAATGTTTAGTGCTCGTTAATTTATACTGTACTTTATTTCTTGGAGGTTACTCCATCTACCATTTTTTGGTACCAACTTTTAATTTAATTTTTAGTCTTATTTTATACTAATATGTCAAGCCCATTTGTCACATAGGAAAGTTAGCAGCTTAAGCAGGGGCGGACTCACGACTCCAAGTCATCATATGTACAAAAAAGTTTACGACTAAAGGGAAAAATGAACTAAAATGTATGATTTCATTAAAACTCATAACAAATTAAGAAGACATTTATTTCTTTTGACATGTTTTTTTCTTTTGACATATTAGTGAACTAATTAAACAAGACACGTATTTATGTCAAACAAAATTCGAAACCAGATTCATTTAAAAAATCGGGATTTTAAATAGGCGACAAACACCCATCGGGTTCCCGTGAACCTTCGGGAACTCTCCTAGGTCCGCCACTGAGCTTAAGACCCGTCACTAGTACGGAGATCAGAGGTTAAAGCCCCTAAAAAGAACGGTTTGTAACCACTCTATATGTAATGTAACATGGTCAGCTTTTAATAATAAACCAAACCCATAAAAAAATGAAGCAAAAGCCAAAAACTCTAGTAAAAAGTTCAGCATAGTTAATTTCCTTCTTTTTGCCTGCAGAATGGTATTCATGCCACCTCCAAAATTTCATGATTAATATTTGTATAATAGCTTTAGTGGTGCCAAACCAGGTTAACGATATTTAAATGCGGTTAATCAAACAGATTAATTAGTACTATTAGTAATACCTAGTGAACCTAAGCGAAAATAAGTTGACCTGCTTAGATCGATGTAATCATGTAACTGTCAAGCTCCAGCTCGACCTAAAAAGCTCCCCCTCTTGATTTCACTTTGTTTGAGTACAACTCATATCGGTCCATCCGTCCATATATCAACACAACATCACAAACTATCCATATTCGCCGTAAACATAAGGAAAACTATTGATACATGCAATCCAAATTATGCAAATGCCATTTGTTTCAGATTGTTCATAATTAAAGAGTATGCAAAAATAGTAGACTAGAAGTAACAATTATCTCGTGATGGATTCAAATCAAACAAATTGTTCAATGCAAACTTATACTGCGTAATGCTTAAACCTTCCATCTATGTGATTTACTTCGCTTGAAATTGAGGATTTCTGACTGGATATTCAGCCGAGTTTTGGTGAGACAAGGCTTTCGACATAGGCACATTTAACCCTCGTATAAATCTTTTCAGAAATCTCAACACTTTTACAGAAAGTTTCCTGCTCAAGATCATATATCATCATCATTGGATCGTGGGTTACAACCACAAGTTTTCCATTGTTATAAAAAATCACTGGTTCAACATTTGTAATTTTATCGAATCCATGGAGTACAATCTTTGTCCAAGATTCCTTGACCCCATACTCGTTCATCAACCAAACCTCACCTTTCACACTACGGAATATAGCAAGCTTTTCACCAAGTGCAACAAGTAGGCAATCACTACCAGACAAGATATCTGCATAATTTTTCCAATCGGGTACTTCACTGAATTTCTCATCCGCTAAACTAAAAGCAACAATTACCCCATGATCAGAATCCTTCCCAGCAATCCAATGAAGAAACCCATTAACAAAAACACCTGACAACCGCTTCCGCTTATTACCACACCAATTACTAGAATGCTCATAAGGTGAATTACTCAATTTCCTCCAAGTATTGCTTCTAAGGCTATAAACATGCACATCATTAACACGTTGAAGAGAGGATTTAGAGATTGTAACCACCTTGTAATCATCTTTCACAGAATCATAACCAAATCCAGTCACACTACATTCATCGCGAACGTTTGAAAACTCATGCCAACACACTGGGAATTCCACACAATCTCTAGTAGTTAAATTTGAAACGAAAAATGTATGAATAAGATCCAAGTAAGGATTAAAAGCACAAGCTAAAACAAGACCATTGCATGAACCGTTCCAGAAGATGAGGTGATGCTATTTCTCATAGTTATTAAATGGAAACTGTGTTAGTGTTAATACTTCTTCATGGTTATCAAATGGAACTGATATAATATATGAACCATTATTCCCGAAGATGAGATGATTTCGGTTGAGGGTTTTCTGATGGTTGAGGGTTTTCTGATGGGTGCGTTACAACATCAAAGAGTGAAGAGGAAACCGATTGCCCTAAATTGTTGTTTGAAGACTATAGGGAAAAGAAGAAAAAGAGGGGCAGTGGGCGTACAATGCAATTTTTTGTTTGTGGCCAAAGTCGTGGGTTTTTGGTTCCATAATAAAGCTGTTGGGGGCAGACTTTTTATAAAGGACTATAGGCTAGAGGGCATGTACTTGTTGTATTTGAAGACAAAGGACGAGATGACCCGTTGACCAAATGTTCAAGACTTAGAGATGGATCGAGTTGAAGACATGAGTGTGAAGGACATGGTTTAATAAATTAAGGGGGAGTTTGGATGTTAATTCATTTAATACCATGTTCGGGGTCGATGTGTAATTAATTTATGTTTTAGGTCGTGTATGTAAATTTTATTATAGTTCTAGCGGTTCCTAGTATGTTCAAGAATAAAGTTACAACTGAATAGTTAGTTATTGGTGGTTAAGGGTTGTTTTTTTCATGAAGTATTAAAATTATAGATGTCAAAGTGTCTGTAAAAACTTAACAGAATTCATTTATATACAAAGTGTGAGTTTGTGTGTCGTGAGTTCTGACGTTTTGTATCATTAGACATGTTGATTCGAGCCAGAGATGATTCGAGAGCCAACATTTTTTATTTTTTTTTTTTTTTCCCAAAAATTTTCCAACCAAACCTGACCTTTCAACTACTGGAATATAGCAAGCTTTTCACCAAGTGCAAACAAGTAGGCATATCACTATCCAGACAAGATCTCTGCATATTTTTCCAGCATCCAATGAAGAAAACCCCAGTAACAAAAACACATGACAACCGTTACGATTATTACCACACCAATTACTAGGAATGCTATAAGGGATTACTCAATTTCTCAAAGATGCTTCGAAGGCTTTAAACATGACACATCACTAACAACGTTGAAAGAGAGGATTTAGAGATTGTTCAACACCTTGTGTAATTCATCTTTCACAGAATCATAACCAAATCCAGTCACACTACATTCATCGCGAACGTTTGAAAACATCACCACTTCTCTTGCTCTAGTACAAGATCCAGTATCCAAGTCACTTGAAGGCCCGACCCGATAAGAGACTTGACACGCTACTAAACCCGACACGAATTTTGTACTAACAATTGCATGAACCGTTCCAGAAGATGAGGTGATGCTATTTCTCATAGTTATTAAATGGAAACTGTGTTAGTGTTAATACTTCTTCATGGTTATCAAATGGAACTGATATAATATATGAACCATTATTCCCGAAGATGAGATGATTTCGGTTGAGGGTTTTCTGATGGGTTTTGATGAAGTGTGGTTCTGAAAGTAAAGATAACCAATCCTTTGAAACACATCGAAACCAGCCTAAAGATCTGACGGGAAGACGGTGTAGAATGTCGATGATGATATCGTGTGGGATTGTAATGTTGTTTTCTTCACACCCCATAATTATGTTACGTGAGGAGAGGAGAATACCTAATAAATAATACTGTCAAATTGGGTTGCAGATATCTATACCTCTAGCATTTTGCTAGTTAGAGTTATAATAATGGAATCATGAAATTTTGAAGCATGAATACCGTTTAGGATGGGTACACTTGCATAGAACATGAAAATGAAATTTCATAAAAAAGAAGGAAACGATGTTGAACTTTTTACTTGAGTTTTGGCTTTTGTTTCTTACGGCTTTGAGTAGCCATCTAACATGTTCAAAGTCAAACGTAATACAGATTACGTATAATCTATGCTGCGTCACAGGGCTTTAAGCAATTTTCGGTTATATCAAAAGTGACAAAATGGGCTTGACATATAATTTTTTTTAGGTATATCGATCTTTCTATGTTAACAATTACTTGGATATATATATACAGTCGGAGAATATGAGCTAACTAGACAAACATGTAAATTGACATTAGTGGGCTTTTTGCGTGTTCAGTGTTGTTGGGGGAAGAGACGAGAGGTTGAAGAAAATAGGTGTTTAGGTCGGTCATCGATGGAAAGGAGTTAAAATAGGGTGTTTGGATTAATATTTAAGTGACAAAAACACAAAAAAGACCAAAGAATGTATTATTTTTACCAAACCAAGTTAGCACAAAACAAAAGAGTGCAAATATTAGACGAGTTATTTTTTATTTCACGTAAAATAACGAGATATTTGAAAAAATACGTTTTTCTGTGCGGCTTAAAACCCTAACACGTACTCCATCTACTGGTTCTGCTAAACCACATGACAAGATGATCAAGATTCAACTCGGTGATAGCTTATTAGTCCCATGCAACAAAATGTGACTTACTATACAGATGTAACTGGACATGAGTGAACTTATAATCACATAATTAACTCAACCTATTGTAAATGCAAAATAGACCATAAGTAATAGAAGATGGACCGATGCGAGTATATGACATGAATAGACCTAGCTAGTGAAGTGAACTATATATATTGTGTTAGAGCATAACTCCACAAACAAAGTGAAATCGAAATGGACAGGGAACTCATACCTATATAATGTATAAGATGGGATCATATATAAAGTACAACCCAGAATAACAAACTCATCAGGAGTATGGACGAATTAGTTGACTAGAACTGACAATTATCTCGTGATGAATTCATCTCAAACATATTGTTCAATGCAAACTTATAAGAGTATAACAAACATGGCTGAACCATACATCAGCGCATTTATATTCGATTAGAGCTGACAATTTCTATTTGGATCTGCCAAGTTTTGGTGAGACAAGGCTTTCAACATAGGCACATTTAACCCACGAAAAATTCATTTTAGAAATCTTAACACATTTAAAGAAAGTTTTTTCTTCAAAATCATATATCATCATCATTGGATCGTGGGTTACAACCACAAGTTTTCCGTTGTTATAACAAATCACTGGACTACAAGTTTTCCGTTGAGGAATTTATCGAATCCATGGACTAGAATCTTTGTCCAAGATTCCTTGACCCCATACTCATTCATCAAGAAGTTTGCTATTAATATCGATATCTACATCATTAATATACCAAAACTGTATAATACACCAAAGGTGGATAATGCCAAAACTGTAAGAAGCAAACGCTAATAACTCTAGTTATTTGCAAGTGTACCTGACCGTCCTGAATAATGGTATTCAAGCCTCCAAATTTCATGAGTGATATCAAGTAGCTTTAATCAGTGATGCCAAAGCAGATTGCATGATTCAAATACTGGTCTGTGTATATGGAAATATACATACATGCAGACGATATCAGAAGGATTTAAGTTAAGCAAACAGATTAGTATTTGCATGGACCATTTTGAGGCCTCAATATAAAGCCAAAGCGGAAATAAAATGACCTACATATAGAGATGTAACTGGAATTACTCAACCTACTATAATACACACATGCACAGTAGACCTTAAGTAAACGAAAATGGACCTAGAGAAGTCAACAATATTGTGTTAGAGCATAAGTCCACAAACAAAGTGAAATCGAAAGGGGGGGTCGAACTCTTACCTAAATAATGAATAAGATGGGATCTTAGACCATATATAAAGTGCAACAAAACATATATATCACAAACTATCCAATTCAACAAAAAAAATTAAAACAGTTGCAATCCAAAATTAATATCATAAGAGCCATCCTATGGCATACCATGGACGCGCCCAAGTCGCATAGGAGACTGACACGGACTTACAATTCTTTGACGATTTCTAATTGGATCTGCGAGTTTTGGTGACACAAGGCTTTCGACATAAGCACATGTAACCCACGAGAGATTAGTATCAGAAATGTTAACACTTTTACCCCTTTTGACGACCAAGTCACAATGTAAACAATGTATCTCTCTGGCGAAAGTTCCTTCTTCAAGATCATATATAATCATTTGATCATGGGCTACAAACATAAGTTTTCCGTTGTCACCGAAAAGGGATACCTCCTGATAAAATATTGACATTGGAATTTCACTAAATCCATTGAGTACGATTTTTTCACTAAATCCATTGAGTACGATCTTTGTCCAAGATTCCTTTACCCCGTGCTTGTTCATCAACCAAAGCACACCTTTCAAACCATGGAATATAGCAAGCTTTTCATTAACTTCAAAAAGCCTGCAATCAATATCAGACAAGATACCAACGTCATTATAAAAATCAGGTGATGGCAGTTCACTGAATTTCTCATCCGCTAAACTAAATGCAGCGATTACCGGTTCAGAATGCCTGTTAACAATCCAATGAAGAAAACCATTAACAAAAACACCTAAAACACGCTTTCCATCAGAATGATCATAAGGTGAATTACGCAACTTCCTCCAAGTATTGCTTCTAAGGCTATAAACATGCACAAACATTTTATCAGGCGGTATCAAACGCGGACAATGGAAGTACGAGATGCAAACAACCTTGTAATCATCTGTCACCGAATCATAACCAAATCCAGTCAAAAAATAATTACCAGGGTTGTACAACCAATCATGCCTGAACATTGGGAATTCCACATAATCGTTAGTAGTTGGATTAAAAACGATAAATGTATGAAGCAAACGCAAGTTACGGCCAGAAGCTAAAACGAGACCATTGCAAGAACAACCATACATAATATCATAGTGCTTATCTAAGAGAGGCTTGGCTACTGCTGATTGGTTATCAAATGGAAGTGAATAAAATAAACAATCGCTGGAGATGAAGAGGAGGTGATTTCGGTTGAGCGTTTTCTGATGGGTTTTGATAAAGTGTGGTTCTGAAAGTAAAGATAGCCATTCCTTTGAAACACACCGAAACCGGCCTAAAGTTTTGGCCGGAAGACCACATAGAATGTCGATGATGATATCCTGTGGGATTATGCGGCTTTCTTCACACGCCATAGTTATGCTAGGTGAGAACAGGAGAGAATACCCGTTAAATATATAGTTGTTAATGTTAACGGCCCGTTTGTTTCATGGGTGTAGGTTATTAAGAGTGGGATTGGGCTTCATAGCATTATTAGGGTTTTTGAATAAGTTTATAAGTAACATCTTATTTTGCTCTTCATTTAAATTGCTAAAACCTTACCTATTTTGAAAAAGTTGATGTGATTCATCCAAATTTCAAGTAATCTTTTATATAATAAAAGAATTACATCATTTCGGAGTTTTCTATCAAAATGAATCTTATGAATTAAAAAATTGGACCAATCAGAACGTTTGATTTTGCCATATAGGCAAAATCGTGCGATCTGATTGGTCCAATAAAAAGTCAAAATTGAATCAATTTGGTCAAAATTAAAGAATTTTGGTGGAGAAATCTGATAGAGAAAAAAACACATAAAAATATATAAGTCAAATTTATGAAAACAAAAACTTGAAAAAGAAGGAGGTATTTAATAAAACTTCAGTGGTTTAATTTTAAATAAATTATATGGAGTTAAGTGTAAATTTATAAATTTACAAACTTTATTATAACTTTAAAAATAAACAAATAACCCCTTAAACTTTATACCCTTAGACTTTATATTTTAAAATAAAACAGACGCAAACAATTCTTACTTCCAACAAAGATTTAACATTATTTAATCGCATCCTAAATCTTGCCGAAGACTTTTTAGTGAATTTTTCATTGTCGGCATAAAAATCATGTTGTACAACCAAATAGAAAAACACCGAATCTTTTATATAATAAAAGAATTACATCAATTCGGAGTTTTCTATCAAATTGAATCTTATGAATTAAAAAATTGGACCAATCAGAACGTTTGATTGTGTCATGTAGGCAAAATCGTGCGATCTGATTGGTCCAATAAAAAGTCAAAATTGAATCAATTTGGTCAAAATTAAAGAATTTTGATGGAGAAATCTGATAGAGAAAAAAACACATAAAAATATATAAGTCAAATTTGTGAAAACAAAAACTTGAAAAAGAAGGAGGTATTTAATAAAACTTTAGTGGTTTAATTTTAAATAAATTATATGGAGTTAAGTATAAATTTATAAATTTACAAATTTTATTATAACTTTAAAAATAAACAAATAACCCTTAAACTTTGTACCCCTAGACTTTATATTTTAAAATAAAACAAACGCAAACAATTCTTACTTCCAACAAAGATTTAACATTATTTAATCGCATCCTAAATCTTGCCGAAGACTTTTTAGTGAATTTTTCATTGTCGGCATAAGAATCATGCTGTACAACCAAATAGAAAAACACCGAATCACATAAATTATCGTAAATAAAGAAAACAAGGTTTTTTAGCTATTCATTGATGGGTTTAGAAGAAATTACATTTTTTTTCTTTTGGTTTAATACGTACAAAAATTCTAACAATTGAATTTCTGAAAAAGTATTTATTTCATTGACATGTTTTCTAAAGTGGAAGTCAACTTTTCGAATATAACGAGAAGAAAATTAATATATAAAAAAATATAATGTTTAAGCCTTGTGCGTGCACGAGCATTAAAACTAGTTGCATTGGATGGTAATATGGTATTCAACATTCAAAGCTAATGAACTCATATTTCTTTTTAAAACATGACGGTTGGGAAGGATTCAAAGTATTTGAAAAAACAAAAAAAATTATCAAATAACTTTAAAATAAAGATGATGTTAAGGAACTAAATTTGAGCTCTTCCTAACTTATACAATCGGAAAAAAGGGCGTGTGCGAGCAACACACGGGTATTGCACTTGTTCATTTGGTTGAGGAGATTAGGTTTTAAAGATAGGAATCACATCCTCCCAATTGGTGATTTAGAAACCCCGACAAGATGGGTGGGATTTCAACCTAATACCATATATTTATGTCCCTAGTTTCTTCTCTCGCATACAAAGATAGTATTTTCTTCTTCAATTCCAACAAACTTATAAGAGTACAATAAACATGGCTGAACCATACATCAACGCATTTATATTCGCTTAAAGTTGACGATTTCTAATTGGATATGCCGAGTTTTGGTGAGACAAGGCTTTCAACATAGGCACATTTAACCCACGAAAAATTCAATTTAGAAATCTTATCACTTTTAAAGAAAGTTTGTTCTTCAAGATCATATATCATCATTGTTGGATCATGGGTTACAACCACAAGTTTTCCGTTGTTATAAAAAATCACTGGACTACAGATTTTCCGTTGAGGAATTTATCGAATCCACGGACTAGAATCTTTGTCCAAGATTCCTTGACCCCATACCCATTCATCAACAAGTTTGCTATTAATATCAAACACGATATCTACATCATTATTATACCAAAACTGTATAATACACCTGTCCGCGTAGATACCGGACGGGCCCCATATCCGAACGGGTCGGACGGGTCCGGACGGGCGCACTGCATCAACCCAAAAGAAGACAAAACGTTAGACTCGATAAAGAGGGACACCTCTTTAAACCGTTGGACAATAACAAACACTTATGCAACATCACTATCCCGAGAATTAAGGAGCGATGTCTCCAAGGAGTACCGACACCCAAGGCAAAGGCTAGGCATAGGTCGTCTCCTTCATTCCCAAGGTGTCAAGAACAGTATTTCTAAACAGTACTTCAAGTAGTATAAATACCCAAGCATTTACTACTTGAAGGGCAGCATTAAATTCACCACCACACACATTTATTACTGATAGCCCCTTCGGCTCTTACTTATAGCCCCTTCGGCTCTTACAAAAGTACTTACTTTCACGCCCGAGCTTGGTCCTGGGTCAACACCCGGGGCGAGCTAACGGGTTTTCTGTCTTACTTTCAGATACTTAGGTGGATTACTCGTCTAGAAGCGTGGGAACTCTCCTATTTCCTCTAGAATGGTAAATTACTTAAACAAATTACATCTATCAGCTATACAACAGTAAGCTGAAGTTTCCAAAGCAAAAAGTCTGGGAAAAAGTGACTTAAGGCTTGATGAACCAGTCCAAACATCATTCCAGAAGGAAATTGATTTACCGTTTCTAACTTTTCGAGTGAAGGTGGCTAAGAGGTTAATGTTGGCGGAAAGGAAGTGGGTGTTGAGGTTCATAATGTTTTTCCATGGGCGTGGTTTAGATGCTAAACAAATAGGTGCTTCTACACAAATACCACCATTAGGGCCATGAATCGAGGTGATAATTCGTTTCCATAACGAGTTTGGGTCCGTAAGGAACCGCCACCACCATTTACCTAGCATTGCTAAGTTTGAGGCATAAAGGCTACCAACACCTAATCCACGAACCAAAACTTCACACCAACCCTGGTAAAACGTTTT
This sequence comes from Tanacetum coccineum, assembly GCA_026074375.1. NCBI lineage: Eukaryota > Viridiplantae > Streptophyta > Magnoliopsida > Asterales > Asteraceae > Tanacetum > Tanacetum coccineum. Next base: position 10,547 of record BQNB010136111.1, read on the forward strand.
AACAATAAATAACCATTAGCCAGTTCCGCAATTCTCCATATTCCTTCATCAGGATAACCAATGACCAAGAAGTAGTATTAGAGCACTCCCTCACCCAAATCCAATTAATTACACCTTTTCTAGAAATAATGGCTAATGAACCTTTAAAGATTGTTAGATGTATGAAATCGCAACTCGGTTCAGGCAACTCAATGGTGCTAAAAACATGAGTTGCTAAGTCGAATGTCAGTATACAGTGATGAAATTTTCCATATGATTTGCCCAAACGTACTATCATCCAATGCAATGCTCCATTGACAAAACAAAGCGAGCGAATCACATCAATAAACGGAGCACTAGGGGGAGTAATCTCACACCATGCACCTTTCTTCATTGAGTATACTGAAGATGAACATTTTTTAACTTTATATGGTGATTTTGGGGAGTATATTGTCACGATCTTGTAATCATGAGTGATTGGTTCGAAACCAGAACCGACTGCAATACTATGGTATTCGTAAGTGTTCGCCCAAGAAGGATGATACGGCAATGTTAATTTGCGCCTTATTGAAGGGTTCCACATACTAATACCGAGTTCTTTACTAAAGAGACATATAACTCCATTACATGAACCAATAATATCACAATTTACATACGGAAACTCCACTGGTGTTATGCCGCTGTATCTGGTTGTGGGACACAATGGAAATTGGTCTTGTGAATGTATTGTTTAGAAGTCTTCACGGTATTCATCTTCTTTATCATCTTCCTTAATACTATATTTGTGTCGAATGAAGACTTTTTGTGGAGATTGAGAAGTGTGCTTGCGAATGAACTCGCGGCTAGAAATTAACGTACATAGTGATTTGGAGAGTGATCTGAATCGTAGAAGGGATACGGGTGGTAGCTATAAGAAGATTTCAACCATTAAATCTTAGCATAGATAATCCATCATTGCGTAATTCTGTATTTTTTTTAACAAGACATAAGAACTCATTGATAGGGTGCAAGCAAAATCGTAAAAAGAAATACGTAGTAATAGTTATGCTTCATGTAGTATAGTAAAAGTTTAAACATTAAAATCAGATACATACAACCATAAACCCTAACTGATATTCCATTAACATGTCCTATTGGTATACAATTTATAGGATAATTATGCATTCAATCAATCATAATTATCCCATAATTATGCATTCAATCAATCATAATTATCCCCTAATTTGAAGACAAACCAACTCTTGAAACCCGGTTTCATGAAAAACCCTACAACCATGATGGATGACAAAGGCAAGTGATCGCAAAAAGATGATGATGTATGAGTATAATGGGGGACACAAGGCTATGATGTTGTGGGTATGGTAACTGTGAGTGATTGATCAGGCGGGAGTGATAAAACCTATAGCAACAAACCAACAAAAGCCATGAAGATCAAGTGGGTGATCGGCGACACTACACCCTTGCTGTGGAATTAATGTCATTACTTAGAAGCGAAAATTCATCAACAACCAGGAACCAAGGCTCAATGAGCGAAGAAGAAATCAAGGAACAAGAAGATAAATTAAAAACTAGATTTATAGATTAGGCGGGGAAATTATGTGAAGAATTTATCCATAAATATTTGTTTCAACAATTGGGCTAATTAGATTAGTATGATAACTAAGTCAATTTAAAAAGCCTTTTTAAGGATTGGGCCGAATAAGCACTGCAACGAGCACAAAAGAGAAGCAAACTACAAACAAATAAAGAACAGCCATGTTTGGTTTGGGCCAGTAAAAAATTGAAGAGTCGTGATGAATCCTAGAAACAACTGTTGGTATGAAGAGATGTGAAGCAACATGTCTCTTCATGTGTCTTTTAGAAACAATAAATAAATGTATGCTGTAACAGAATTGTAAACCCACGTTATGATAATATATATATATATATAATATATATATATATATATATATATATATATAATATAACTATATATATATAAATATATATTTTTATGTGTTATCTAAATGGTTTCAAACCCCCTCTCCAATCTTCCTTGTTGCCTTCCTTATTAATTCTTGTATGATTGGTCATGATGCTTGTTTGATTATTTCGATCCTGGAAATAAGAATTCAACAACCTTGTAAACAACCTACATATAGAGATGTAACTGGAACTAAATGAACTGATATTCACACAATTACTCACACCTACTAAACTCTACTACAACATCATGACACAATAGACACACCTTAAGTAAACACGTAAAATGGACCCTAGCAGGGAGATCAAACAGATATTGCTTGTTTAGATCATAAGGTCCACCAAACAAAGTGAAATTCGAAAGGGGAATCAGGACCTCTTACTCTAAATAGACGAGTACCAAGGCAAATTCTGGAACGATCGCGCATAAGAGCGGCAGAGAACATTCAAAGCGGCATCTAATTAACTAATATCAACGACAATGTGGTAAGTGTTTAGTGAAACATTTAAAATAGCGAACGTGAAAATAACAATATAATAAAACTAAACGGGAATGTAACATGCAATATCCACTTAAGAAAAAAGAACACATTTCATAATTAACGATAAGCAATATTGTGGAATAAGTGTTACGTTTAAAGTTCCCAAGATAGAACGTTAAAATAGCAAAATCTAATTGCATAAACGGTTGTTAATATATATTCAGTTCAATATTTCGAACATCTTCTAAAATAACTATACAACAATGTTGGAAAATCTCAAGAAAAAGGGCTAAAATACTTTTTCAACAATGTTTAAGTTTTAAAGAATAGGACTAAATGCTTATATGTTGAATATAAAAGTGTAACATTTCCCGCAACAAATTATACATGTAACACTCTTACACAATAAAAGTTAAACAAAAATACGAATCTCAAGATTACCAACACCAATCCCATCTACACAACTAATATAACAAAAATATAAATCGTCGCTTTAACAAAAATTACATACATATCATTTTACAAACACATTTCCTACCAACTTCGATATTCTAACTATCAAAAGGAACTTCCATCCAGCCCCCAAATAGCAGTTTTAGGCCGGCAACTGAAAATTTAAAAGCACAAAAAAAGAACCTCATATTAAAAGAATAATAAATCCGTTAGAAAACAACGAAAGAAAAATCGTTACATAAAACGCTAACGAAATATATAAAAACATCATGAAGTGGTTACATGATCAAATATAGTCTTTCATAATAGTCTCCAAAAATTGTAAAAATTAGTGGTAACATGACCAAATAAAATTGTGGTCATTATTAAACATTTAAAACCCACTTGAAATGTGTCAAAGTTAGTTCTACAAACATTTATTGTAGCCATTGAAGGCTGTTCAACTATTCCTATATTATGTAGCATATGCTTGTAGACATTGAACAGGTTGTCTACAACATTGCCTAAATTACATTAACAGAACTTCAGACTTTTCACAAGAATGGATGTAACATTTTCTAAAATGTAGTTCTACTTTAACACTTCAAGCTTCAAGAGTTCAAGAATTCAAAAATAGGTGAACACAAATCTAAGAATGGTAAGCCCATTATAATGTAGTATATGGATGAAACAAAAGCCTAAAACTAAAAAAGAACTAACAACAGTAGATATCGGTGTGCACTAGGTTTCTGACAGACTAACGTCGTTTCCGGCGAGATTCCCAGATAGCGACGTCGTTATCCAACCGGCGGCGAAAAAGAATGTGATGGTGGGCAATCAGAGCGGTGACTGAAAAAAAATATGACAAACGTCTAATGAATAAAGTAATATGAAAACATGGAAGATAGTTGTTATATGAAGAGCACGCATAACATGGTATCTAATAACTGTGAGAATCAAACGAAAGCAAAAAAGGTGTGAATGGATGAAGCTAGGATATTGAGAAGAATAAGTTAGTTTTATAGATTTGTGGGTTTTTCCATGCAATTGTGATCCTATTTATTAGGCGGATTTAGCCCAAATTATATCAATGGAAATTATGAGAGATAAAACTTTGTCCCATTAATCTCTTTCATAATTCAGCCTCTAATAATTAGTGTTACATACCAAATAAAATGTGGCCAATCATCTGTTTTCATAAAATTCGCCATTTAACACTATTGTGGCTTATACATTTGAGTTTCCAAAGTTTTTACATTTTTTAAGTTTATTCAACCTTTTTTGATCTACACCCTATATAATGTATATAGAAATAAATAGTAAACAAAAACGAACCTCCGAAATCAGCGAAATCAGCATCAACATTTTTTTTATTTTCTGAGCACCATTGCTTATGCTTCTTTTGTTGCGCTATGGTTATGATCATGCTTGAATGAGTTGTTTATATAGGCATGAGGCTATTAACAATTAGCATTTCAAATTAACAACTAGCATTTAAATTATCCGAAATTATCCTTCTGCTTCTATATGATTTTAATGTGATACATTGTCTAGCATTCAAATTATCCTAAATTAACATTCTGCTTCCATACGATTTTAATGTGATACAGTGTTTCCGTAAATATGATTTTAATGCTTCCATACGATTTTAATGTGATACAATGTTTCCTTAGATAGTTTCAACTTTCAATTTTTACTTTTTCAAGAATAGGTGTAAATTGCTTTATAATGTAATATAGATAATGAATAAGATGGGATCTTAGACCATATATAAAGTGCAACAAAACATATAAATCACAAACTATCCAATTCAACATAAAAAAAATTAAAACAATTGCAACCCAAAATATCATAAGAGTCATCCTATGGCATACCATGGACACGTCCAAGGCGACATAGGAGGCTGATACAGACTTACAATTCCTTGACGATTTCTAATTGGATCTGCGAGTTTTGGTGAGACAAGGCTTTTGACATAAGCACATGTAACACACGAGAGATTAATATGAGAAATGTTTACACTTTTACCAAAAGTTCCTTCTTTAAGATCATATATAATCATTTAATCGCGGGCTACAAACATAAGTTTTCCATTGTCACATACAATGCATGCCTCCGATAAAATGTTGACATTATAATTTCACTAAATCCATTGCGTACAATCTTTGTCCAAGATTCCTTTACCCCGTGCTTGTTCATCAACCAAAGCACACCTTTCAAAACATGAAATATAGCAAGCTTTTCATTAAGTGCACAAAGACTGCAATTAATATCAGACAAGATACCGACGTCATTTGGTGATGGCAGTTCACTGAATTCCTCACCCGTTAAACTAAATGCAACAATTACCTGTTCATAATGCCTGTTAACAATCCAATGAAGAAAACCATTAACAAACACATCCTTTAGAATGATCATAAGGTGAATTACGCAACTTCCTCCAAGTATTGCTTCTAAGGCTATAAACATGCACACACATTTTATCAGGTGGTATCAAACGCGGATAATGAAAGTAAGAGATGCAAACAACCTTGTAATCATCTGTCACGAAATCATAACTAAATCCAATCATAAAATAATTAACAGGGTTAATATTGTACGACCACTCATGCCTGAACATAGGGAATTCCACATAATCGTTAATAGTTGGATTAAAAATGATTAACATATGAACCAAACGCAAGTCACGAGCAGAACACAAAATGAGACCATTGCAAGAACAACCATACATAATAGCATAATGTTTATCTAAGAGGGGCTTGGCAACTACTGATACTTCTTCATGGTTTTTTTTTAACGACGATATTATTAGAAAACTAGCAAGGAGCTAGAACTGGTTATCAAATGGAAGTGAATAAATTAAACAATCATTGGAGATGAAGAGGAGGTAATTTTGGTTGCGCGTTCTCTGATGGGTTTTGATGAAGTGTGGTTCTGAAAAAAGATAGCCATTCCTTTGAAACACACCAAAACCGGCCTAAAGTTTTGGACGGAAGACCACATAGAATGTCGATGATGGTAAGTGTTAAAGATAGGTTAATTACTAGAGATGTTTGTTGCTACTGCAAATTAGCTTTTTGAAGTCCTATACTCTCTCCTCTAAGTAACTTTCCTTGCTTTTTTTCCACCATAAAAATACCAATAAAACCTTCATATCTTCATCATTTTCTGTGTAGTTTTCAAATCTGAATCGAGCATTAGATTCAGCTTTTAATTCTGCATAGATTGATATTAATTTTGATGTTTTTGAGGTAGTATTGTAGAATCCCCTAAATTTTAATTTTCCCGCCAATTTCCAATTTCGAAAAAAAACCAAAAAAATAAGCTTCAATTCTGTTGTTGACTAGTGTAATCGTATTAGTTAGTACAATTATGTATTGATAGTTGTTGATTTTGTTAATCCTGATTAGTGTGATTTCTTTCATGCCGACTAAAATTCGCTTATCTAAAAGGTTAGTTAACCTTCCGGTGAAGTTTAATGACCATATTATGATGTATTCTACTCAAAAGGATAATCAAACTAGGTTTAATGGGAAGGATCCAGAAATAAGGAATGATGTGATGGAAAATGAGGATTTGACTAAGTAAAGTGAGGAAAATGTAAAGGATATACAGGATAAGGGAGTGTTTGGCAGTAATGAGAATAATAACAGTAAGAATAGTGATATGAATGAAAGTGATGATACATTCTGGGAGAGTAGTGAGGACAATCCAATGGAGATCAATAAGGATAAGTTTATACTAGAGAATAGTCAGGATAATGTCAATAAGGACCATGGGAAGTCTTATGCTGCAGCTGTACAAAATAAGAGTCAGACACTGGATACAAGTTTAAACTTTAGGCTTACTGTGACTGATGATGATGGTTGTGAGTTTGTAATATTTGATGAAGAATTAGGCCCCGTTTGGTTTGCCGTAATTGAATGTAATTGTAATCTAATTACATTACGTAGGTTGTTTGGTTCGCAGAATGAAGGGAATTATAATTCATATTACATTACGTAGGCTGTTTGTTTTGCGTTGTAATTGTAATTCAGTCATTACAATTACTTCAAAGGAGGAAATTCATATTACATAGGAAGTTGGATGGAAAGTTTTGAATCACGACGTAATTCAGTATTTTATACTTTAAATCATCAGTTATTATTATTATTATTATTGTTATTATTATTATATTATTATATAAATATGAAAACAATAATAATAATAATAAACATTATTATTTTATATTATTAATATTATATTATATATTTATATTTTATATTATATATCATTATCATTATTATTATATATTTTATATAATATAATAATAATAATTACATATTATTTATTAATTATATTATATATTTTATTTTATATTTAGTTTATTTATTATTATTATTATTATTTATATAATTTAAATTATATATTAAATATATTTTATATTATTTATATTATAATTTTATATTATATTTATATTATTTATATTATATATTATTATTACTATTTATTATAATTATTATTATTATTATTATTTATTTAGTTTTATTTATAGATTATTTTTATTATTATTTATTAAGTATTATTATTATTATTATTATTATTTATTTAGTGTTATTTATAGATTATTTTTATTATTATTTATTAAGTATTATTAATATTATTAT
>BQNB010136112.1:0-18047 GCA_026074375.1 Tanacetum coccineum
TTTATTTATTAAAAACAAACACAATATTTTTGGTAACTGGTTGCGATGTAAAAGCACTAGTCAAATTTATATATATAGTATTAATCCCGTGAAAATTATTTCCAAATTACTTCTCAAACAAGAGAAATAAAAGGATAAAATCTCACTAAAGAAAACACAATATGTATATTTTTAACCGGGAAGTATTTCTTCTCGGGTCGTTTCCCAACGATGTCGTGAATTGAGATTTGGGAATAATTCGGATTCGAGTTAAGAATTAATAAAGGATCTTTGAATTTTGAATTACACTACAAATTTAATAGCACAAACTAAAAACAATTAACTAACACGAAATTTTAATACACGAAAATTTAAAACGCGAGCTAAAACTGAAATTTAAAATCTAAAGCACTACTTTTAACAAATTTTATACCTAAAAATCACAAATTTAAAAAGGAAAATTTAGGAAAAAGAATTAGAGTTTTTCAACTATTTTTGTATTTTATATGAATTATTTAAGAAAAAGAAATTACTAAAAAGCTATTTTAATTCCTAGAAAATACAAACTCAATTGGAAAAATAAAGAAAGTAAAGGGTAGGCGGGGTAACTGACTAGAATTTACACTCTAGTTAAAACAGTCAACCTCTAACTATCGTAAAAGTACAAAACAAACCCTACGATATGGCTTATTTTTGGCTTATTTAAAAAGTGAGAATAAGCTAAAACTTAAAACTACAAAGTTGTTAATGAGCTTATTCTCTACAACTTTAACAAAAGCAACTTGAACTTTTAACAACTGAATAAGCTAAAAAATTAGCTTTTAATTATGTATTACAGTAACTAGGCTTTTCCCTATCTTTTTAAACTTTTGCTTATTTCTAGCTTATTTCTAACTGAAAATGAAAACCAAAAGAAGATAAATGGAGCTCAAGATGTGTACTAGGGATATCTAGAAAGAAATAAGCTAAGAGTTAACAAGATTAAAAAGAAATTTGATAGTAAAAAGTGAAAGGTTTAGCTTATTTACTGAAGTTAAGCAATTCTAATAAGCTAACTATCTCAAAAATTAATCCTAGAAGCTGAAATTTTACAAATAAGCTATTCTATTGATATAGAACTAACCTAGATAAAAGGATTTTAAAATTTACAACTAGAAATTAGAAAATCAAAAGAAATAAGCTATAAGTCTAGACTGCCACTATACTACCTTTGTAAGGAATTTTAAGCTAATCTAAAAGCTTGGAAATGAGAATTAAAGGATGATTTATGTAGAGCTAATGGAGATCTATAAAGGTTCTTAATTCTAAAAGCTAACTTCTAATTACAAGAGCTAAAATTATGACTAAAAAGTAGATGAGCAATCAGCAGTATTAACTGTTGTTGCTGCTGCCTTTGCTGATTTACTTGGTAAAAACCAAGTGCAGGCCAAATTGCTAAAATAAAAACTCATAAACCTACTACCTTAATGTATCTAAATGTATACTAACCAAGTTTGAATTCTAGAATGATGTAAATCACTTACTACAAATTTTACTTACACCTAAAACTGTCCTGGTGCTATGATCATCTTTTTAAGCTCTAAATTTTTGAATTCTATAATCTAACTTTTAAATCCTATTTAGAACTTGTTAATATGACTAAACACAACTATGCAAAGTGCTTTGACAAGATTGTTTTGACTTTAAAAGTCAAATTTACCTAAATCCAAACACTCCTTAAGTCTAACTGTCTAAAACTTATTGTACTTAAAAACTATTTTAAAAACTAAAACAGCTAAAACCTTTTATCTACTCACACTAGAAATCACCTAATTAAGCTAAATGAGCAATAAAACCTACAGCTTATTAAGGAATTTAAGCTAGTTACTCACCTAGCCTATTACACTAATATGACAGGATTAAAGGAAATGACAGCTTAATGATTCTAACTACAATCAACTAAGAAATATTTGAGTATCTAAACTTATCTAAACAATTTTTAACAATATTAAGCACACAAAAAGTCTAATCAATAAGCTGAAGTATTAAGCTATAAAGGCTAAAAATTAAGAACATGAACTAAAACCTGTGAATGTAGACTCTGAACCTAGCCACTCTCTCTGAATGAGTGGCTTAAGAATATAAACCTAATGGCTACCTTAGTCTCTAAACCAATTAGCTTTAAGCTCAATAAGCTAATATTAGCTTATTACTCCTTGTTGCTTCCAAATTGAATGAATTATGAATTCAAATGAAAGATATTGAACACTAATGAACAAAGACAGTATATAAAAGCTTTTAACAAGTGTTGAACAACTTTTGAACTTAAGAAAATGTAATAAGCTACAATGAGCTTATTACAAATGTAACAGTAACAATGGAGTAATGAAGGAAATGAATGTACAGTTAAAGTGACTGAATTGAAAGTAAATGTAAAGTGCAATGAAAGTAAATGGAAGTTAATGAAAATAAATGGTTCAAATGATCTCTAAATACAGGAGAAAATGGAACAAGAAAAATGAAGCTACAATATTCCTATTTATAGACTAAATGACTGAGATGAGCTTGAGGCTTTGACCATCTGTTGACCAATCTTGTCCGTTAGATCTTGATAACCGTTTTTGGACTTATCACAGCCGTTGGATACATTTGTGACGTGGCTTGGCTAATCATAGAACTCCACGTGGACTTTGTCAGCTTTTATTTGATTAGGAAATGGCAACGTCACAAGAGTTTAGTAGACTAAAAGTAAAACTTAAATTGAGGATTTTCAAAAGGAACTTTAATTGCAACCGTACACGAATTTGAAAAGAAATACAAGGACAAAATTTGAAAAAAAAAAAAAAAACCTCTAGAAAAACTAAGCTCACTAACTACGAAAATCTAGACGTTGAATTTAAGCTTTTATTTATAGAGAAATATGATTGTACGTGGATTGAGGATGAGAGCTTGACCATCCTAGGCCCTTCTTGGGATCCTTTAAACTGATTGTTCAGCCGTTTTTGATCTTGATGATTGATGAGGGTGATGTTAGGACCAATTAAGGTTTGACACGGGTTAAGCGCAAATGATGTTGGATGGTGAGGAAAAATACGAGGGTATAGATGAGCTTTTGTAGAGACGGGGGAAGGAAGTGATTTTTTGGAGTGGTTTTGGACGTATGTGTTTGTATGGAGATTGGGCGAGGGAGGAGAAGGGAGATAAGGGAAAGTAGAAAGTTTGTTTTGGAAAGCGGTTGTAAGGGGTTAGGGGAATTAAGCCGCCTTTCGTAGTGTTTGATTTTAAATCCCTTGGCACTACATTGCACAGATAACAGTCCGCTGCGTTGCATAACGTACAACGTAGAGTTTAGTAAAATGAACTTTCGAAGTTGACATACTTGGCCCTTGTGTTTGATAACTCTTTTTTTCCTCTATTAAACCATCTTTCTCACTTTAACAACTTTGGTCCTTTGACTTCATTTCATCCAAACGAGCCCTTGAACTTTGAAAACTTGTCATTATTGATCCTTTGGCTTTCATTTTGGCTTTCTTTCCTTGTATCGGGCTGATCCGGCTTTTGAGATTGGCTTTCATTCATCACTTGTACTTGTCTTTTCATTTCTTGTCGGTTTTGACTGATTTTGCTCACTTTTGTCTTTGTCATCCCAAACCTGCACATTGGATACAAAAACACACATTTTTCTATCCTTTTGGCATTTTCTTTGCTTTTATTTGGCAAAATCCCGGGTATTTAACGTATACAATTAAGCACTTATCACTAATCCTAACGGTTAGATCTAACCTAATGTTAAAAACCAAAATATTGAATAAAAATCAAGATTAATTTTCACTCCTCGGTAACGGTGCCAAAAACTTGACGTGTCGTTGTGTGGTGTATATTTTATTGATTCAAGTTTTAAATTTATATTTTACCGACTAAACCAAAAACAACACTTTAACAGGCAGTATACCCGATCGATAGTAGTTTCATGGTAAGTAGGGTGTCGAACACTTAAAGCGAGGTTAAATCTATCAATTTAATTAATATCTTGGTTATCTAATCTATGTTAATTCTATCCTATTCTAAACCTATGTCAGTCCTAGTTCCTAATTCTAACGGGAAAAAGGGGTTTTTAGCCTGAGAGACTGGCACGGTTTTGTTGGTGACTACAATCAATTCAAGGCACTTTTACCCATGCAAGCTAATTAACAAAAGATAAAAAAGCGGTCGAGCCGAATATAAGAAAATTGTATTAACCATTATTAATCCAATTAGAAAGTTGGTTTGTTTATTAAGTGCATTGATTTCTTCTCTTGAAGTGGCATATTATTCTTAAGACTTAGACGTTACATCATCCTTAGACCTAGACACATTAATTCTGTCACAGTTAAAGCATCTGCATAAAACATCCTTATTTATTGATTATAATCTATGCTAGGGATTAAAGTAATGGTGATGTTGTTAAACCCTAGCTCATAAAGACTTTACCCACTTACCGCTTAATGGTAATTTATACACTAGTAGTCCACTTGTACAACTATCCAATAGAATCAGAACGTTACTTGTTGAATTATCTAGGTCACCTGCTAGTCAACACGATCAATAAACCATTGGCAATATCCAATTAACTAGTTAAGCCCGAAGCGTATCCTAGACACAGACTTAGAAGGACAATATTTGTGATCCTATGATTCTAGATGTATAAATTGATAAACATAAACAAGCATTCAACGATAAATCAAGAAATCGAGATAAACAAATACCAAACATTCAGATCTTCATAATAATGGCTAATACCCGAAGGTATTAGCCTTCAAACGTCATAATAAATACAAAAGCAATTATTTAGCCAAGGTAAACTAACCGAGTTAACGAATGATACCAAAAACTGAACGATTACTTAAGTATATGAAATTACACAATGTCTCATATGGAATTGATAACGTTGCTCGACCTCTTCTGCTCTTTTTCTCCTCTGAAAATTGACTTTTATGGTTTAGGTATCAAGAATATGATTTAGCACACTTAAAACTCATTTTTGATTTTCTATTTATAAGGTCTAGAAGTCGGTTCGATATGGCGTATCCAAGTATTGGATATGGCGTATTGGGTATTTCTTGGAGTAGGGACCACGCTTGATATCTTCCAGAATATTCACATACTATTTCTTGAATACGGTGTATTGAGCTTCTCTAGATACGGCGTATTGAGCTTTAATCCTCTGTGGTCTTTGGTGAGTGCAGGCATGAATACATCGTATCTTCCTTGATGGATACGGTGTATTGGTCTTCAGAATAGTAATCTTCAAAATATCTTCATTTAAGCTCCAGAATGCACGCCTTTTGCTATATTTCACCAATTACTCCATAATTACTGCAATTCTCAAGGATCTTTGATTCCTTGTTATTGTTTAGATAACACGTTCTACCATTGATCAAGGTAGAATTGGGGCTTGTAGTAGTCACGTATCATAGTAAAGATAATGATGAAAACCTTATTAGAGTAACTTTGATTCTGTGTTATTATTCCGCTGTGTAAATTTATTAATCATTGTTATTCATGATCCTAGATATAAAGATCTAACCAATCTTAAGCTTAAACGATCTTCACACAACCCATCGCATGTGTACAAGCTAAAAAAGGCCCTCTACGGTCTCAAACAAGCACCACGTGCATGGTACGACATGTTGTCAAGCTTCCTAATCTCACGACAATTCTCCAAAGGTGCAGTTGATCTAACACTCTTCACACGGCAAGCTGGGAACGACTTATTACTGGTACAAATTTATGTTGATGATATAATATTTGCTTCCACTAATACTGCCATGTGTAATAAGTTTGCTAATCATATGACCACTAAGTTCAAGATGTCAATGATGGGGCAGATGTCATTATTTTTAGGATTACAAATTTTTCAAAGTCCCAGAGGCATCTTTATAAACCAATCTAAATATGCTTCTGAAATTGTTAAAAAAATATGGTATGTTAACTAGTGATTCTGTAGATACACTTATGGTAGAAAAGAGTAAACTGGATGAAGATCTATAGGGGATCCTAATTGATGCTACACTTTATCGTGGTATGATTGGATCCCTCATGTATCTGACATCCAGTAGACCAGACCTTATTTATGCAGTCTGCTTATGTGCCCGGTATCAGGAAAAACCTACCGAAAAGCACTTAAATGCGGTTAAGCGGATCTTTCGATACCTAAAAGGAACCATTAACATGGGTCTCTGATACTTAAAGGATACTGGTATATCTATGACAACATATGTAGATGCAGATCACGTTAGTTGTCAGGACACTAGACACAGTACATCAAGAAGTGCTCAATTCTTAGGTGATAAACTTGTTAGCTGGTCTTCAAAGAAGCAAAAGTGCACAGCCATCTCGAGTACAGAGGCTGAATATATTTCTTTATCTGGGTGTTGTTAACAAATCCTATGGATGCGTTCACAGCTAACAGACTATGGCTTTCAATTCAATAAGATTCCTCTGTACTGCGACAACAAGAGTGCGATTGCTCTATGCTGCAACAATGTTCAACACTCACAAGCCAAGCACATCGATGTTCGCTACCATTTTATAAAGGAGCAATTGGAAAATGGAATCGTGGTGCTATATTTTGTCCGAACTTAATATCAACTGGCTGACATCTTCACCAAACCCTTGTCAAGAGAAACATTCAACTTCTTGATCGAAAAGCTTGGTATGCGAAGCATGTCTCTAGAAACATTGAAACGTCTGACAGAGGAAACAAATGGGTGATGGTGGTAACTCATATCATGTATCATATGTACAAAGAAAAACATAAAAACACAAAAATATTTGTCTTTTATATAAATTTTCCAAAAAAAGAAAATTAAAAATTAAAAAATCAGAAAAATCTAAAAATATGTATCTCTGGCATGTCTTCTGAAAATCGATAACATTTATGGCCTTAGAAATGTCATTTAATAATGATATGAGGCTGTAAATAAAGTTCAAGCTAAAGTTTCAAAAGCTTTTAAAACATGCCAAAATGGCTTGCTATTATTTCAAAAAGCAACCCGGTCATCATCTTAAAGGCAAGTATTTCAAAAAGAAAACTTGACCTCATAACGGGAATTTATTCTCGGGCATGTTCTACTTTATGACTATGCAAAGGCTTGTGATTATGTTGCATCACAACCCGTGCTTCTTATATTCCATAAGTGTACGTGTCAGTGCACTTATGTGTCAAAATAAGAGAAATCTTATTTTTCATGGTGTTTGTTTTTATTTTCCCTAAATTAAATAATACTTCATCAGAAAATGCTTTTCAAAGACATTTGACCACTCAAACAACGACTACAGCTCTTTATATAGAAAACGGGTCATTGTTTGAGGGGGAGAAAATGTCAAATATCTTCTTCATAAAATCAGTTTTTTTGTGATAATGAAAAAGGTTTTAAACAATAACAAGTTAACAATCAAATGGGAGTCAATTAAGTGTAGCTTATGTGAGCCTTAATTGTTAAGTGTTTATGCCTTTAGGAAGTATATGTGCAAATATAAGTTTCTAGGTATGCTACTTAAGACATTAGGGACTATTTGTGCCATGTGTTAAACTTTACTTGCCTAAACAAAACTTATATACAAAAATGCATAGGATATTACACTTGAGGGGGCAAATGTGTCAAAAACAAAACTTGTTTTATAACATACTCACCCTCCCTGTTTTTACACACACAAACACACACTTTAAAAATTCCATTTTCCCTCCCAACCTCAACTCGAATTCGCCAACTCTTGTTCATCATTTCCAGTCATTTCAATCTAGAGGTATAACTAGAAAATTATTCTTCACACTCTTAACAACTCATCTCTCCTTCAAATTAAGTTTTCACACGGATTTGATCTCGAAGTGTAGAACACTTATTTACGAATGTGCTATGCTCAATTTTGTATGCGAAAATTTGGGTTTAGAAGAAATGTTGTAAAATGTTTGTGGGTTTTGTGCTAGGTCCTGTGTATTATCTTTATTGAATATGTTTGAGCCTTTAGATCTCATCTTTGTTTGTTGTTTCTTGTATGAATGAATTAAAATGAATAAATGTACTCGATTTTGTTCATACTTGATGATTCTGTGGCTAAATTATGTTATAAATGATCATATGTGGTAAACATCTGAAACATATGCTATTTGAACAAGTCTTGTTTCATAAAAATCATGTTTGTGGTAATAAGTGCCTTTGAAGGCGAGTTATCAACTGCCTGTGTAAGGCGAGTTAACAATGCCTTCAGAAGGCGAGTTAACAACTCCCTTCAGGAGGCGAGTTAACAACACCTTCACGAGGCGAGTTAACAACTCCCTTCAGAAGGCGAGTTATCAACACCCCTTTACGAAGCGAGTTAACAACAAGCCCTTAGGAGGCGATTTAACAAAAATCATTAGGGAGGCGAATTAACAACATGATTAAGGATTCGAGTTATCAATCCTATATAGGAGGCGAGTTAACAATCCTATTTAGGAGGCGATTTAACAATCCTCAATAGGAGGCGATTTAGCAATAGATTTTAAGGAATTTTAAGATTGAATTTTTCTGAAGGCAATTTTCAACTCAAGTTAGGTAGCTAATTAAAATTGGTTAATTACGTAATCTAATCAAGTTAAGTAGGCTATATAACAAGGCTCAACAAGGATATCTGAACATGTCTTAGGTTACCTTATTCTCTACAAGTTAGTTTGAATAGGATTCCCAAAACACTATTTCAGTTGTCTTAATACCTTTCATGTTATGCCCAATTAAGTTGCCCTTCGAATGATTAGATCTTATTCAATTATGCTAAATGCCTTAATGAGCCTAATCAATAGAATTATATCACAACATGCATCAAGCTTAAGTATTCAACAATCAAAGGGCCTTGTAGTGTTATATATATATAATTGGTTATATATATAAACTGTATTGGTCAAATTTTAGTAGAAACATGAATACTACTCAAGCTCAACAGAAAGCCCTTGATGATGCTCTTGTTGCCCCAGCGAACCGTCTTGAGTTCAAGAAATTCAACATGAGACTCAAGACAGACATCAAGCCAAAAGAAGCTACATTTGAAGTGGTGTTGGATGCTCTCGCTCTCACTCGCTTCTACCGTGCATTCCTAATCACTGCAGATGTTCCTGCTATTTATATGCAAGAATTTTAGGCTACAGTCTTAGTTCATAGGTCATCCATCAAATTTACTATTAACAAGAAGAAAGTCTCTCTCGATGATGATATATTCAGGGACATTCTCTAGTTTTGCCCTAAAATTCCAGGACAAGTATTTGAAGACCTCCCACTAGAACAAGATATTCTCTTTTTCATCAGAGATCTTGGGTACACTGGAGACATCACATATCTCACTGATGTGAATGTTTCTTACTTGCATCAACCATGGAGAGCATTTGCTACCGTCATCAACAAGTGCTTAAGTGGCAAAGAAACTGGAATGGACAACATTCGTCTGTCCCGTGCTCAAATCCTCTGGGGTATGTTCCATAAGAAGAATATCGATTATGTGTATCTACTATGGGAAGACTTATAGTTTCATATTGAAAACAAAGATGCTAAGAAGACTAACAAGATGTCATATCCCAGATTCACAAAGATCATCATTGATTACTTCATGTCAAAGGATCAGTCTATTTCGAGGAGAAACAAGATGTTTTGGCACACTGCTCGAGATGATACCATGTTTACTTCTATGAGATGTATCTCTAGACATAAAGATACTCAGGTACATGGTACCATTCTCTCAACGGAATTAACAAACCAAGCAATGTTGGAATCCAAAGCTTACTAGACATACTACTATGCTTTTGCTTCTGGAGAAAAGCTCCAAAACCAAAGTACATTCGAAAGAAAGTTAATTTAGACACATCTCCCAATAAGAAGCATGTTCAAGCTACTAAAGGTACCAGACTCAAGTTAAAATCTAAGGTTGCTAAACCTGACAAGAAGAAGAAACCTGCAAAGAATACAAAAGCTAAAGGTTTAGCTGTATTATCTGAGGTTGCATTAACTAAAGTTGGCTACCAAAAAAAGTAAGAAAGACTTTCATAGTTCTCACGCAAGTGGCTCAGGTGATGGAGTTAACACTTAGTCAAAGGTTCCTGATAAGCAACAACAAAAGACTTCTGGTGCCGATAAAGGAACTGGTACTATACTAGGGGTTCCCGATGTACCCATATATGCCTTTGAAAGTGATAAAGAGTCTTAGGGAGATAGTGAAGACGAAGATGATAATGATGATGATGATGGTGATAATGATGATGATGGTGATAGTGACAATCATAAGGATGACAGTGATGACAAAAGAACAGAATCTAATTGAGATGAGATTCCTAATCCGAATCTGACTAATGTAGATCAGACTGAACATGAAGAAGAAGAATATGATTATGTATTCTAAGAAGAAGAAGAATAAAACATTGATGATGAAGAAACGATGTATGATGATGAAGACGATGAGCTCACTAAGGAGTTGTATGAAGATGTGAATGTTAATTTGGTAAATGTAGACATTGATATGACCAATGCTGAAAAAGGTGCCTCAGATCAACAAAATATTTCTCAACAGTCAGGATTTGAGCAAGTAGAGGAAAACGATCATGTGACTATTACTCTAGTCCATGACACACAGAAGGCTGATGAACCTGTACAAAGTTCTTCTGTTTCCTCTGATTTTACAAGCAAGCTCCTAAATCTTGAGAATCTATCTCCAACTGATAATGAGATTGGTTCATTGATGGAAACCTCAGATCGTCATACAGCTGTAATTCCTGAAAACACATCCGGTTTCACTACAACTATTCCTCCACCACCTCTATTCTTCAATCCTATATAATAAGAAGCAGCACCTACACCTACACCAACAACTTCAGAGACTACAACATCACTTCCTGCACTTCTAGATTTTGCTTATGTATTCAAATTCAATGAAAGAGTCTTCAACTTGGAAAATGATGTGTCAAAGATAAAGCAAGTTGACCAGTATACTCAAGCTCTTTCCTCCATTCCCGCTATAGTTGATCGTTACATGGATAACAAACTTAGAGAAGCGATAAACAAGGCCATTCTAGCACATAATTTGGACTGCCGACAAGAAGCTCAAGATGAGAAGAATGCTTACATAGAACTCATTGACACGTCAATAAGAGCTCTTATTAAGGAAGATGTCAACACTCAACTTCCTCAAATTCTTCCTTAAGCAATATCAGATTTTGCAACTCCTGTGATAGAGAAAAATGTCATCGAATCAGTAGAAGTTGCAATCTTGACAAGGTCTTCTTCACAACCGACATCTACTTATGAGGCGGCCGCATCACTCTTCGAGTTTGAGCTTACAAAGATACTGATAGACAAAATGGAGAAGAACAAGTCGTATGATAAAGCTGACTACAAAAAGAAGCTTTATGATGCACTAGTCGAGTCTTATAACACTGACAAAGATCTCTTTGATTCATATGGTGAAGTCTTTTCGTTGAAGAGGATTCGAGATAAAGACAAAGATCGAGACCCTTCCGCTGGATCAGACCGAGGGAAGAAAAGAAGGAAATCTAGTAAAGATGCTGACTCCTCTAGAGATTCAAGGTCAAAGGAAAAGAAGTCTTCAAGCACCTCTAAAGATGTCTCACAATCTCAATATAAGTCTTCCGGCAAGTCTGCCCATGAAGAAGAGCCAAGTCATACTATTGAAGACTCAGGCATGCAACAAGATCAGGAGTTCGTCACGGGAGACAATGATGAACAACTCGCTGACAAGGAGGTTACCAAAGCTGACTGGTTCAAGAAACCCGAGCGACCTCCAACTCCTGATTGGAGTAAGAGACGACAAGTTAACTTTCGACCTCCTTAGACCTGGATTAGTCAAGTTGCGCATGCTGAAGAACCTCCCACTTCATTTGATGAGTTCAATGATACTTCATTTGATTTCTTTGCATTTTTCATAAATCGGCTTAAGATTCCAAATCTAACTCAAGAAATTCTGGTTGGACCAGCATTCAACCTGCTCAAAGGCACTTGCAAGAGTAATACTGAATTAGATTACCATCTTGAAGAATGTTCCAAAGCAACAACTGAACGACTTGACTGGCATAACCCTAAAAACAAACTGTATCCGTTTGATCTCAGAAAGCCTCTTCTATTATTTTTGTTCTTGAACGCTAAATTATCCCTAAGGATTACTTCATTAATAAAGATCTGGAATATCTTAAGGGTGGAGACTTAAGCAGACGTTACTCAACTTCAGTGACAAAGTCAAAGGCTGCTACTTATGAGCTCCAATGGATCGAAGACTTGGTTCCCGAATTATGGAGTCCCATGCAGGTGAAATATGATCAACATGCTTACTTTGTCACTTTACACTAGGGTCCCAAACGCTAAAGCTTCTACAGATACCTAAGTAGACTTCGTCTAAAGATGTTTACTCTAGAAGAAGACTTATTGTGTTTGCCAGACTTATGATTATGAAGAAGTATGACTACGGTCACCTAGAAGAGATTGAAGTTTGTCGAGATGATCAGAAGCTATATATGTTTAAAGAAGGTGATTTTAAAAGACTACGTCTACAAGACATTAAAGACATGTTACTTCTACTCGTTCAACAAAAACTGATCAATCTCATAATCGATGAACGATATGATTTGAATGTGGCATTACGTATGTTCACAAGACGGATTGTCATTCAAAGGCGGGTGGAAGATCTTCAATTAGGTGTTAAAAGTTACCAAAAGAAACTCAACATTACCAAGCCAGACACATTCAGGTCCAATCTCAGAAAAAGGACCGCGTACACTGCATATTCAGACCCGAAAGGAGTGATATATAAGGACCAGATGAACAAAAACCGATTGATGTGTGTTGATGAACTTCATAAATTCAGTGATGGCACGCTCGATGATGTTCTATCTGCTCTTAATGATATTGCTAAGGTAATAAGGATGGAATACCTTCCAATGAGGAAATGGAGTAACTTAGACAAGAAGAGGGCTCGGGTTATGGTTCAGGATATAGACAAGCAGCTTTATCAAAGGAGGTTGATGCGGAATCTAGAGAAGTTCGTTGGTGGAAGAGAATACGGGAAAGATCTTAAGCTACTGGAAAGGACAATATGACTTTGTCATATTTGGTCTCAACTCATTTCAGGTCAATTTCTCGTATATTATAATTTTGTGAATATGTATATAAATAGTGTAGACTTAGAAAATAGGCTTAGATAGTGTTTGAGTATGAATTTTCAAGAATTTCTTAGTAAATTCAAAAAAAATCAAATTATCATACTCAAACATCATATAATACCCTCATAGTTTGAGGGGGAGCATTAAAAATGTTCCTAATACGGCTTGTTAATAATTGGACATTCGTTTCCAGAAAGCAGTTATATTTGAATCAATTGATATCCAAAATATCAAAAGATTTAATATTTTTGATAAGGGGAGAAGATGTGATTAAAATTTGTGATTTTAAGATCTCAAGTGTACGTTATCCCATATATGTGCTAAACTCTTTCGATTAATCGATGAACATATAAAAGGGGAGAAAATGGTTACGTGTTGGCAGAAATGTAGAAGTACCAAAGACCGACCATTTAAATTACTGTATTAGAGTTATAAGGTGGTTAAGTTTAGGTATTTATTCCCATGATCCAGCCAGAACCGGAGGGATCTATCCAGGGGTATTCCACTAGATAGTATAGTAGTCCTTAGGTATGAAAAAAAAGGAAGAGTAAAAGTGAGAATAAGGAAAAAATGTCGACTGAGATGGAGCTAGTACTGGAACAAACCCAACAAGGTACTAGTTAGGGTGAGCAAAAAAAACCAAAAAAATCAAAACCAAACCGAAAACTGAAAAAACCGAACCGAAAAAACCGACCGAAACTAAAAACCGATGGTTCGGTTTTTACTTTTTCAAAAACCAAAAAATTTCGGTTCGGTTTCAGTTTTCGCCGAAAAAACGAACCGTAAAAACCGAACCGAACCGAATCTATTTTATTATATAATATATAATTTATATAATATAAATAAATAAATAATAAATCAATATTTTAAATTCATATTCATTTTGTGGGTGTAATTATAATATATTTATCTTAATGTTTATATGCGTGTTTGTGTTTGTCATGTACGTGTGTTTATTTAAAAATATATCATTACATAAGTGATAATGATCATACTATGTATATATTTATTTGCATGTGTGTGTCTCATTTATATGTGTGTAATTGTAGAAATTTAGGATAAACATTATTAGGCTCAAATTGACAAAAAAAATAAAGAATAATAACCAATTTTCAACGTAAAACAATTTTTTTGATATAAATTGGCCACACCCAAATATAAACGGTTTAAAACCGAAAAAACCAAAAAACCGAACCGAAACCGGTAATAAACCAAAAAAATCAAACCGCCAAAAACCGAACGGTTTTGGTTTTTGGTTTTGTAAAAACCGAATATTTCGGTTCGGTTTCGGTTTTAGCCAAAAGCCGACCCAAACCGAACTATGCACACCCCTAGTACTAGTTATAAAGTCTCGGTAAGCGTTGAAGGGGTTGAAGAATTAAAAAGAAAAGTTAAGATAAAGGGTGAAAAGAAAGAAGCCCTCCTTACACTTAGGCAGAAACCGGGTCAATACATCTGTTAAGAATCACAAGATAATTGCTGACATTGAAGACTGATATCATGGACCCAGTGATGCAATGCACAACCCTTCCTAGCCACTCAATATCTCTCAAAATATTTATGTTTCATTTCTCACGGAGATTACATGCATTTCTATCAACTTTTTCACTCCGAGTTAGTTGGTATTAAAAAGGTGGCAGTCTGCTCCAGCCTCCGATCACTAAAACCAAAGTGCACTATTGAGTCTAGAGTCAAAAGAGATCATCCATAAATCTCATTAGGACACTTGTCAAAATTATGCTTGCTAATTCACATAATATAAATAACAAGAAATATATATTAAGAATCCTACGCATTATCCTTGTAAATTTTGCCAGAACATCCGAGTGATACTTAAGTATTCACAGTGAAGATGGAAATTCTGCTTGAGCCAACATCAAACAAGCTCTTGGTAGGTGACATGTGAGGTCCTATACGGATAGAGCTTGTGATACTGGATATCGATTCGGTCCAGCTTATGAACTGGTGAATTTTAAAAAAGGTAAAACTGTTGGTGTGTCATAAAAATTGTTCGCAATTTGACACACCGACTGATTTTCTAAATCGATTTTTCAATCTTATGTCCATGGGAAACCTCACAAGGGTATCTGGACATAGGAAAGCTGAACACGAATTGACGGCTTAATCGGGAAGATAGTAACTTACGGTTTCACTCTTACCGTGTTGTCTGCTTTGAGACGCTCTGGTAATGAGAACGGCTAGCACAGCTGTGAAACCCTGTCAAGGAGATTCTTTAAAATTCTACCTGATCACAGGCAGTATTTATATTGAGAAACGGGGAACCGTGGTTCCTACAATCGTATTCGACGAAGTGACAAAGCCAATTTCGTCCATATATGTTGTTTATCACGAACCCATTCATGCAGGTTTCCTAACGGTGGTAGCAGTCTCCCGATGACAAGTCAAAGCCAGTACCACATGCTCATACTCGACCAACATATATAAAGACATCATGAAAGCTCATGTACATGTTTCAAGACTTCCGCTACTCTGATACCGTATGTCTTTTTTGAAGCGACAAAGTATTAAGTCGATACCGTACGTCCTTCATAAAGTGACAAAGTGTTAAAGTTAAAGAATATCAAGAAAGATGGTTACACACGCTTTCAACATCAAGAACAGTATGAGCATGTTGGTCCAGAAATTACAAGATCACAAGAAGGCAAAAGATCACAAGATGATGAAAAGAAATTATGCTTGGTTGATGATCTCAAGAAGCTCAAGATCACATTCATGTCAAGTCAAAGATACAAGCCAAAGCCTAAAGTCAATGATCACTACATCAATTCACAAGTTAAGAATTGAAGTTAAAGACTACGAGCTCAAGACTAAAGTCAAAGCATAGTATGCTAGGTTTAAGTTTTTTGTAAATTGGAGTGACCTCCCTTAGGGGGAGATTGTTAGGAATACGAAAAGTATCGGTCACTTCCAATATAGTTAGTCAAAGCACGTAGTTTAATCAAATGTAATGTTAGTAAGCGAACCGGGCCAAAGCCCATGATAAAGCCCATGGCATGCCTCAAGTAAGAGTATTTTTACCCTCTCCACACATGGAGAGGGTGGTTGGTTGGTTCATTTCTCACACTTACTCTAATCTTTCTTTCTTTGTTACTTTCTCTCACTAGAACCTTCCTTCCATCTACTTTCTCTCTCTATAATTTCTTCATTGTTATTTGGTGTTATAGATTGCTAGCATATTCTACAGAATTCCACCTGGAGTCCAAGGGAGATCACACTTTATTTACTTTTTGTATTTAATCGTTTAAATACGAATACTATAAGAATTATGAGCTTTCAATCTATTATTACTTCTATTTCTTGTTGTGTTTCCGTTACCATGAACGGCTAAGCTCTTAAAGTGATGGCCCAGTTATGTAGTTGCTATTGTTATGATGTTTGTTTCCTGTTAGATTATGGTTTTGTTAGATATTCCTTGACTATCGTGTAACCCTAGGTTTTGGTAGTACAGGTGGTTTGGACCTTGCTTGCCCCATTATTAGATTATCATGTCAATATGGGATCCATCGGGTACTAGGGAGGATCTATGACTCCATCCCTAGTGTAGGAACTAACCGGTCTCCGCACTTATCACTCGATATACTTAAAAAGCACAGGAACTCTTTCACAGGGGGTTAATAATATATATATGTTAGCCTCAAAATATTGAGTCGAACAATGGAAGTTCGTTCATAATTATATTAGGTCTCGGTCACTAAATTAATATACGTTGTAATAGGCTAGACGGGTAAACGGGCTCTTATTTGTAATCTAATTGGTCACGTGTATCGGGCGAAAGCCCAAGTAAAACCGAGCCCGGCCCGTAGAATTACTAAAGGCATGCAAGCCTATAAATACACCTCACCAAGGAAGGTGAGGTGGTTGGTTCATTTGTAACATTTCAAGTTAATCATCCAATTCCATTTTTCTCTCTAACTTTCTCTCTCTAGATTCTCTCTCTACATTCTTCCTAATTTTATTGTTAATCTTATTGAAGTGAAGTGATTAAAGGTTACCGACAATTTCATTTGTTTGTTTAGTGCATGCACACTAGAAATTCCAATTTTCCAAATAATTCAAATGTAACCATTTTGAGACGTCGTAATAAAGGACGTGCTCCAAACATAGTCGAACCCGAGCTTCGTACTATCATTGCACCAATGGCAGAACGTACAATGGAAGAGCTACTCCGTGCACCCACGAAAGGGTACGGAGAAGCTATCGTTTTACCGGTAATTAATGCGGATCATTTTGAGATTAAAACGAATTTGTTACAATTGGTTCAAGCAAACCCGTTTCACGATTTAGAGAACAAAAATCATCATGCTCATATCAATAGTTTCAAAAGGATTACCTCGACTCTACGATTTAGGAATGTGTCAAACGATATGATTAAGCTAATGATGTTTCCATATTCACTCGAGGGGGCTGCTAAAACTTGGTACGAGAAAGAACCTCCTAATTCAATCTTGACTTGGGAGGATCTCGTTACCAAATTCATGAATCAATTTTTCCCTCCTTCGAAGACCACTCACTTAAAGAATAAAATCTCTCGTTTTACCCAAAAATTCGATGAGTCTTTTAGTGAAGCGTGGGAACGATTTAAGGAAATGCTTAGAGCTTGTCCTCACCACGGATTTACAGAGTTAACTCAAGTTGATACCTTCTATAACGGTTTAAACGACAACGATCAAGACTCCTTAAATGCCGCGACGGGTGGAAATATTTTGAGTAAAACGACTAGAGAAGCTTTGAATATAATTGAGAACAAATCAAAAGTGCGTTATTCACGAAACAAACCAAATGCTTTTAGGATAAATACGACTTCTAGGGAAAGTGATAGTAAGACGGATGAGAGAATTGATAAGCTTGTAGATCAACTTTCGACCTTAGTCGAGATTGTTTCTAAGAAAGTTGTCAC
>BQNB010136113.1:0-18047 GCA_026074375.1 Tanacetum coccineum
CAAAATAAATATAAAGAAAGTTGGACATGTAGATGTGAAAATGTGAAACATTATTTTATGGTATTTTACGGGGAAAAAAATAATCCAATCCAAGTAAACAATATATTTTAGTTTTGGTAAAGTAATCTGATATATAGTAGTAGTGGGGGTGAGCATTCCGGTCTGGTCCATTTTGGACCAACTCGGTCCTCGGTCCGGTCCGGTCTTGGCCGGTCCGGTCTTGGCCGGTCCGGTCTTGGCCGGTCCGGTCTTGGCCGGTCCGGTCTTGGCCGGTCCGGTCTTGGCCGGTCCGGTCTGATCCTTGGACTGTGCTCACCTCTAAGTAGTAGTGCATTTAATGACGAAAATGATTATATGTCTAATTAATCAACACACATGGCGGCCATCCATCTCCATCTCCCAGATCCCTAATCTGCAATCAACCTTCATCACAACCTATACCCTTCTCGATTCCTTAATCACATCCTTTTTCCATCTTTGATCTCCCTTCAATCCAAATCATAGAACCTCTTTTTTTTCCGGATCTAATTTCTTTTTATTTGTTTAATCCATGGCACCTAAGGCCCGTTCTTTTGCGGATCTTACCAACTCGATCTCTAAATCAATTTTTGTAATTCAATTTTTGTGACGATTTTCCCCGTTAGTACACATGTCTCTGAGTTATGTGAAGCTATGCTCAATCCTTTGGTAAAGCGTTGGTTGATGTTATGAAATTCACATTCGGACGTTCTCAAGGCGGGCATAAGTTTTTGCTGGTTTGCGTGGAGAGTTCATCAAGGTTGAGAATGTCGACAGGCTTGTGGGTAATTTATGCACTCTTTGGATAGGCTGTATGCACCTTCACGCTAATGTCGTTCGTTTTGAACGGCCCCCTCCCGTTACCCGCGTTCCCCGTTCCACGTTCCCCCCGTTACAGGAACCTCGACCTTCTCTTCCTAAAAAACCCTTTTCAGTCGCTCCTTCATATGCGTCTGCTGCAAAAGGTATCCTATCTCCTCCTTTGACAGATCCTCCCGCTATGGTTTTGGATTAATGACTCTTTTTTTATTATTTATGTATATAAGAGAATTACGTTTGGGGTGGGGGAGTCACTATGTTATTCTCTCCCACGTAGATATTTATATACAACTTTGCGGTTGTTTTATTTATTCCATTGAGGGGTTCCTCTTATGTTTAGAATCGTTATACTTAGGAGTGTCAAGTGGGTTTTGATTGAGCTTGATCATTCGGCTAAATCGTAAATCCCAAATTTCTGGAAGATTGTGGGGGTTTTGCCTCGTGGTTTGGTTTAAGTGTTCTTTCGTCATGGCCCAAAACGGACTTTATTACCCGTGATAGAATTGTTTGGGTCGATGTTGAAGGGTTTGAAGGGATCCGGTTACCAATGCAGTGGTAGGGGTGAGGGCGTACCAATGCATGTGGTCGCGCACTACTTTTCAATATGATTTGGATCCAAGTGGGGAGATAGTTTTGGACCATCGAAGGAAAACAGAGAATTAACTTCTTTTCTCATTGCGCGTAAAACGATATATGTATCAAATTAACAATCAAAGAAGATAACCTTTTGGAGAAATTAAGATCAATCGGTTCATGGGAAGATTATGTTATTCGTGCTTAAAGAATTGTTTGTTCTTGGTTTCCCCGTCTTCACTTGACCGGGCGCTTGAGAATGATTTCAATCTATGTCGAGAGTTCGGATATAGGGAATATGGCGAGATCCATTCGCCGATTCCTGCGTCTAGCAGTTTAACACAGTGTGATGGTGTGACACAATGAAGTCATATCCGAAACGGTGGTTTTTTTTTTTTTGGCAGAGAATTTGGTTGTTTTGGGTTTATTGATTCAGTTTCCTGTTACCTAAAGTGGTTTTCGTTTGGATCATTCAAAAATTTTGATCTTACTTCACAAGAATACTTAAACCTGTTGAAAATCGATGGTACGAGAGTTCAAGCATTCCTTATTCCCACAGGTTTACTCTGAGATGTAATTGTATAATACTCTGTTCCAGGAAGCTCAAGCACTTCCAGGAGGACCAGATATTCAATGATATTAAGCAGTGGATATGTGGAAGTTCCTCAGTTAATTGCGGGTGAGAGGAGTGTTCTCATATGGTATGATGAATCACTTATCTTAAGGGACTCTAATCAGTACGTATCAAAACATAATAAAGGCGTCTCCATGCTAGATTATTTAGAAGAGTGATTAAGGGTTTGGACTAACTTGGGCTTTACATATGGTAAGGGTGTGTGCTCCAAAGATATGGAGGAAGATTATTGGACTTCAAGGAGTTGACGATGTTTTCCGATGAGCCTCGGGTCCAAGGCTAAACATGATTGGATCAGGGAGTTATGTAACAAAAATAAGATTTATTTTCTTTCTATTCAGGAGACTAAATCGGATTCTATTTCCGACATGATGGTTTAAACACTTTTGGGGTAATTCGAAAAGATAAAACTTTTGGCGGTTATTTCGAACTTCGATTATTTCTGTTAGTGAGTCGTTAGGTAAACTCGGTCGCGGGTTATTTTACTTTGCGTTTGGGATTCCCTAACACCTTCTATTAAAGCAAACATGTAATTTCGACAATTTTATTGCCTTATGTTTGGAACTTGCGAGACAGAATTCTTAAACTAAAAATGCTTTTGATTTCTGTTGAGCTCCTCATGCGGCGTTTCTTAAGCTTTTGCGTTTCTGGGCGTATGTATTTATTTTCTTATTTATTTCTATAATCAATCGATGGAATGGCGAATGCATTGTCATGGGTGATTTTAATGAAGTTAGGAGGAAAGAAGATAGGTGGGGGACCTTATTCAATGTCTATGGCGCTAGGGCTTTTAACCAATTTGTTTTTTTCCCAATTGATACAGCAGAGGGTCTTGTTGAATTCCAATTGGAGGCTTACGACTATTCTGGGATCATCCAATCAGCGTCTTCTAATAATGACGGGGTATAATTTAGACCGTTTTTTGGTTTCTGATGGCTAGCTTTTGGTGCTTTCATAATTTATCGAGCCGTGTGCCTAGATAAACACCTCCGGATCATCGTTCCTATCTTGTTCGTTGAGGTTTATATAGATTTCTAGGATTTATTTTGGTATGCCATCCCGTTTCGTTTGTTTCACTCGTGGTTTGAATTTCTGGGGTTCGATACTATGGTGATTCAAACTTGGAACTCTATCATTCTTAATGACAACAATGGGATGATTCGGTTTAAGAAGAAGCTTCAAATCCTAATAAAAAAGTGCGACTTCATGAGCTGTGGGATTGATAATAGTTTAAGAAGTTCTAAGATGAATAATGTCTTCACAGTAACATCGATTCCTAAAACTAAGAGAAGAGATTTTGATATATGGTTTAGACAAGGAGAGTCACTGTAGATCTTTCTCTTTATTAGCGTTCAGATCTCATGATTCAACTGCATGATGTTTAAGTCGCTGAAACATGCGTGTTTATTCAAAAAGCTAATTCAAAAGGGCCTGTTTGAGTGGGGACGAGAACTCTAAATTCTTTCATGGCGCTACGCTGTTAATCGAAAATGAGTCATTTTAGCTGTTAATAGGTGATTGATGATTGATGGTGATTATGGATACGACGTCCCTAGGTGTTAAAGTATGAATTTCGTGATCATTTGCTTCTCGGTTCAATGGAGCATGGCCCTCGTATTAGTCATATCTCTTTTCACTTTCCCTAATCGCTTTAAACGATGAGTGTAGTAGTGTAGCTAATTTTGTGACATCTATAACTTAGAGTATGAAAATTTCGCTTGCCGTCCCGCGCGCGCGGGTGTGGTGAAAATAGTCGCCTTTGGACGATGGATAATTTTCGTTATTTTAAATTTCTTTCGTAAGTTGTGGTTTGTCATCCGCGCGCTCGGTCACCCGACTTCTGTACGGCTGTGGAGGTCGGTTTCTTCGAGCATGCTTCGTGTTCCTATGGGTGTCATCTTATACCATCTGTAAATTCCTTCTTTTATAGCTCTTCATTTCGAATATTTGGATCCTATCGTCCGTGAGTGCATTAACCGTTCCATAGTCCCATAAGGTTTGTTATGGGTGGTTTATATAAAGTCGTACTAAAATTCTAGTTCGTGGCGGCTTTCTTTATACTGTTATATTGATCTCGTTTCGGTGGTCCAAACGGGCCGTTTTCTTCATTAAATGGCAAATTTGGATGTGGGACCTTTTATCATTAATGAGCTCTGGCCAGCTGTCATCATATAAAATACAACCGATTTTTGCAATGTTTTTTAAATAAAGTCGACTTCCGCTAAAAGCATCTCACGACTCAATTCCGGTGGGGACAAACTACTTGGAGTCAAGTTCTTAATTCTTTTGGGTTCTCGGTTTTTTTTAATAGTGTGAGATCGTGGTACCGAGTGTAGTTTTTTAAATCTAAGAGTATGGACTTCTTTCTAGGTTTTAATGGGCGAGGCCCGACTACCGAGTTTCATATTTCATGAGAGGATTGAAACAAGGAGATCCATCTGGCGCAGTATCTTTTTCTCCTTGTTATGGAATTCTTTGACCTGGTCTATCTCACGTGTCATAGGAAAGCTGGGATTATATAACAGGTGGTATTCTGTTTGACTACTCGGGTTACCTTTATCTCATTTGTATTCTACGAGGACGATGCTATATCTTATTGGAAAATGGTACTGTGAAACAACTCTGGAAGTGTAGTTTCTACCTCATATGCTTCGCTGGTTATCCTTTTGCTTTTATGGCTGCTTATCTATAAATATAAGCACCAAAAGTGAAGTTATTGGCTTTTCAAAAATCAAATAAACTCATAAGCAAGCTAACAAAAACACCCCCTAATATGGGTGTGTTTGGATGTGGGCTTATAGGGGCTTATAGGGGCTTGGGCTTTTAAAATAAGCCGGCTTATAAAATAAGCCTCGTTTGTCGTGCGGGCTTATGAAGTCATAAGCCCCTATAAGCCCCAGCCCCATAAAAAGGGCTAAAAACTTTAGCCCGGGGCTTATGAACAATAAATTACTTATATACCCCTAAAAATATCTAACATATACAAAAAATTTATTTAATTATGTCCTTTTTAGTCATTTTGCAATAATAAGCCCCAGCTCCAGCTCATTTGCCAAACAAGTTTAAAAAATAAAAATTTTAATTTCGGCTTATAATATAAGCCCCAGCCTCAGCCCCAGCCCCAACACAAGCCCCAGCCCCAGCTCCAGCCCATTTCGCCAAACACACCCTATGTCTCAAAATAAGCCGACAAACAAAGCATATGAAATAAAAGTTGAAATCAAATAAGTTCTTAACCCCAACCTCAAATAAGCTTATACAAACACACCCTTTGAATTTGACTACCTTAAAGTTTAATCTTTTTTTAACTGTTTGTCAAAAAAATGAAGAAGCAACTATATGTTGAATTTATGAATAGTAGTAGGATTTTCTTATATACTTTTTTTTTTTAAATTAAATTGGTTTAACTTTGATTTTAAATAGGGATGAGCATCGGTTCATAACCGAATCGAACTGGAAAAACCGAACCGAACCGAAAAACGAGTTTGAGGAAAAACATGAACCGAAACCGAACCGAAATTTACCGAGAAAAACCGAAACCGACAAAAACTGAACAGAATATATAGTTTAGGCGTATTTTTCTTTGTTTTAACCCAAACCGAACCGAACCGACAAAATCAAAACCGAAAACTATAAATATACAAAACCGAAAACCGAACCGAAAAATGGTCGGTTCGGTTTCGGCCGGTTCGGCTCGGCTCGGTTCGGTTTTCGGTTAGTTTTGCTCAGCCCTAATTTTAAATATTTTTTTTGTTATATAATACTTGTTGAAAATTATACTAATGAAGAATACACTTAAAAACCAATACATTCATATATTTTGCATCAAATATTATATAGCATATACAAAAATAGTAAAGGTTAAAGCTGAACTTGTTTGACTCTGAAAAATCAAATAGGACACTTATTTTGGGACGAATGTAGTAATAACTTTTCATTGATATAATTTTCATTGAATGGATTGAGCTATAAATATATTTTCATCTATGTAATTTTCATCAAATATAAAAGATAGTTAAAGCCAAAACTGAACTAGTTTGACTTTTGAAAGTCAAACTGGACACTTATTTTAAGATGAATTGAGTAATAACTTTTTATTTGAAAGTCAAATTGAACATTTATTATGAGACGAATTGAGTAATAACTTTTCATGCTAAAGATAGGCAGGAATAAATAAAATAAAAAAAACAAGCTTCAAAATAAATATAAAGAAAGTTGGACATGTAGATGTGAAAATGTGAAACATTATTTTATGGTATTTTACGGGGAAAAAAAATCCAATCCAAGTATATTTTAGTTTAGGTAAAGTAATCTGAGATATAGTAGTAGTAGGGGTGAGCATTCCGGTCTGGTCCATTTTGGACCAACTCGGTCCTCGGTCCGGTCTTGGCCGGTCCGGTCTTGGCCGGTCCGGTCTTGGCCGGTCCGGTCTGGTCCTTGGACTGTGCTCACCTCTAAGTAGTAGTGCATTTAATGACGGAAATGGATATAAACTGAAATTTTGTTCTAAAAAATAAGTAACTAGGTTGATAATAGCTAGTTTGATTGTTATATATGAACAAACATTATTCATGTACTACAATACATCTTTAAATTTGGTCTACATTTACTTTTTGTTATTGAAACTACTAAAGAGCATATGAGATGACAAATTTTAGTGATTAAACACACTATAAAAATAAGGCTTATTGGCGAGTTTGAAAAACAAGTCACGAACTATGTACAAGTCTATAAGTCTATTACACGTGCTCATATTTTCTTTTTCAATAACAATAATATGTTAAGAGTAAAGGGTGTAGTGAAGAGGTTTTACCTCTTCATTTGGGCCTCACTGCTGCCATCTCAGCGCCACCTCATTTCAACACAATACACAAAAACACTCCTTCACTCATGACATTTCTCTCTCCTCTTTATTTGGGCCCCACCCACTCACAATTTTATTTTCTTTTCCATTTGTGAAGATGGCGTCGACGGGTTCGAGGATGACGATTGATTCAGGTTACTTGTGTTAAGGAGCTGCGAGAAGTTAAGATTAGGAAACCCTCTTTGGGATCGAACATTTTTTTTTTTATTGTAGTATAAAGAAATTGTAGATTGAATTATGTGTGTGTGTTTAAAATGATATAAAGTGTTTGATAGATATATAATACTATATTTTAAAATTTATTTATAATAATTTTTTTTTAAATAAATCCGTGCCAACGGATTAGTTTGGATGGGGGGGTCCCACATTTTTCCCAACCGGAACTATTGATTCGTTTTGTACGAAGAGCTCGGCGAAAGGGGGCCGGTGTGGCCGCGAGCCCCGCAGCCACGGCGTAGAGGCTCTCGCCGTTACAAACAAAACAAAATCAAACAACAACCGTTTGCTCTAATAATATATGGTAAGATACTATAATTGCATTAATCAAAACAACCGAAAAAATAAATGTGGTTGAAAAGCATGTTGGGCCAAAGGCCCTTACAAAAGCTAAACAATATTAGGTTATGGGCCTAAAATGTGATAGGCTAATACTCCTCGTAGTTTAAGCAGAAGGCTTTTGAACGTTCAAAGTGATGCGAAACTTATGAAACAGTGTCGTTGGAAGGCCTTTGGTGAAAATATCGACATACTAAAAATGTGAATGAACATGAAGAAAACGAACCTCCCCATAAGCAACAAAATCATATTAAATTTGGTAAAATTTAATAACTTAATTAATCAAAACAGCCGAATACCTAAGTGTTAGTCCATGATTAGTCAAAGTCATTTATGTATGATTAGTCAAAGTTATTTGACTGACATAAATATGTATGATTAGTCAAAGTCATTCAAAGTTATTTATGTCAGTCAAATTAATGGTCATTATGTATTGGGCTCAAGCCCGTTTTCTAGAATAGTCCGTACACTCCTATATATTGTATCAATGTTTGAGGAAACCCAAGACACAAGGAAATTATAACTCTAAACCCTTTCCTTACATGTATTCCAGGGCCTTCACATCCGATTCCCCAAAACCCTAAATCAATCAAAAGCTCACCCTCGATTTAACCGTCGAACTCATCACTCTGCCATGAAAAAACAAACTCGAATACCTAACCACCACCACCCTCCTGCCCTTAACACTGGTTGAAAACTCTACGCGGTACAAAACATCAATAGACTCGTACTTGAAAAACTCATTTTCAGGAATCGAACTACTCCACATGGAGTTACTTTTTCAAAGGGCACTGCAGCAACTTTAACGTGCTAAACCACATCGATGGATCGACGTCCACATCTGATCCACCAACCGACGAATGGATCACGGCTGACTCCATCGTAAAATCATGGATCTTTCTTACCCTTTCTCCAACGCTTCAGAAAAGGATGATCAGCACCAACCCTGCTTCGGCTAAAGCCGCCTGGGACACCATCGAAACCATCTTCCAAGAAAACAAAAGGACACGTACCGTTGCTTTAAAAGGTGAACTACGTGTCATACAAATGGGCGACGACACACCAGACGCCTACTTCTCCAAGATTGATTCCATTATCACTCTTCTTACCGACCTTGGCTCGACCATGGATGATGACGATATTGTCACCTATGCCATCAACGGCCTAAGTGAAAAATACGGAAGCCTTGCTCAAATAGTGCTCCACAAAGAACCCTTTCCTGACCTAGCAATTGTCGCAACCATGGTCACGACGTGAGGAATGCGTCTCCGGTCTAAGCAAAAACCGATACTATCTACTCCATTACATCAAGCTCACCCACAAGTGCGTCTTGCGACTCCCCAACCACGGATTCAAGACAAACCGCAACAAATCGTGAATCAGCAGATGCCCGAAATGAGAACAAACCGAGATCTGCCGCAACTTTGGCCAGAGTTATATTGCCGCTTGGGACGAATCTGTCGTTTCCATTTATGCCCTCTCCCAAAAGGCACCAACAACCCAGCCCGAACTCATCTCAAACATAATACTCCGCTTCCATATAACAATGGCCCTAGACACTACTGGTCTTAATTCAGCCACCCACCAACCCTCCTATCCCTCATTCGGCCCAACAAAACCTATTGGCCCCAGTAATGCTTATTCCATTTCGCAGGCAGCAACCAGTTCGCAACAAACAACACAATGGGCTTAAGGCCCATGCCCCTCAGTATTTCAGCAAACACAACCACACCAGCCCACTGTTCGGGTTTCAATGGCCAACAGCAGCGGCCTCTACTCGGATGTTGTACAAAACCAATCTGCCTCCTCGGGTTTGTCCTTGTCCAAGAGATACAACTCCACATGCGTTTACTACTTGACCTTACAGGATTCCCGGCTAACTCAATTGGAACAGGATACTGGTGCGTCCATCATCACCTTAACTCTTCAGTTAATGAATCTTAGTAGTAATTTTAAGTCTCGCATTACCATCCTGTTCTTGTTGGTGGTCGGAAATCAATTCCCTGTCACTAACACGGGCCAAACAAGCGCTACTCTAACTCCCTACCGTATACTGTCACTTAACTAATTGTTTCTCAACACACCCAATAATTGTCAAAAACTTAATTTGTTGTTACGTCAATTCGTCCGTGAAAATAAAAGTTACACTTTGAAATTTGACGAGTTTGTTTATGTCTGTAAAGGATTTTTTGGACTCCTAAATTCTCCTAAGATGTAGACACACGGTACCTTTATCCAGTCACGTCTTCAGTCGTACCCTCAAGCTTTTCTGGTTGGACACAAACGAGGCAACCAACGACTTGGTCATACTGGGAAGTAGGAGTGCAACGGTTCATAGTTTTCCTAATAATTTAATTTCATGTAATAAGACACAGTCTTCCGTGCTTTGCCATGCTTGTCAGCTTGGCAAACACGTGAGGCTTCCTTTCTCACTTTCAGAAACTATTGTTAAGGCTCCTTTTGATATTATCCATTCTGATTTATGGACATCGTCCTCTTACTTATTGTTTTCGGTAATTAAATATTATGCTTATTTCTTGATCATTCTCACATTACTTATAGGGTAGCCCTTGTAACCGACATAAGTCGATGTGTTGTCCCAATTTATTCACCTCTCGTGCTATGTAAGAACCATTTTAATTGCGTTGACATTAATCTTTGCAATGTGATCATGGAGGTGAGTTTGACAATACTGCCCTTCACCAACTATTTGTGACCAATGGTATTTTCATTCGTTTCTCTTGTCCCAAGACTTCACAACAAAATGGAAAATCTAAACGAATGATACGCACCATCAACAACATGATTCGTACTTTACTTTTCCAAGCTCCACCTGCCCACCCATACATTTTGGGTTGAAGCTCTTCCACAATGGCCCGCCTACCTCTTAACATCTTAACCCTCCACCACACCGCCATTCAACAATGAAATACCTCGCACTAAGAACAAAAAGCTCGCGCTTTTTTAAAACAACACCGAACTATGGCAATCCTTTTGTGTTTTTGTTGCCTTTGCTATCCTCATCTTTCACATAAATCACAAACTTGAACACGGGTACACCCGCACTTTTTCTTGGATAATCCGATCAAATCACCGCGATATCGATGCCTAAGACTTAAACAGAGCACGAACAAAATCATCTTATCCCTCATGTAACAGGTGATGAGACAGTTTTCCCATAGGATCTATACTCCTCATGACTCACCCTCGTACACATTTTGGAACACTTCGCCCAACATACATACTTCAACACATCATATCCAAACTCCTTCTGCATCACCCCTTCCCACCACCACTAAACACTCCTACTGAGCTACCATCCACCCAGTGCGCCATGGAAAAGTCAAAAGCCACACGAAGCCCACTCCAATCAACCGGCTCCACAAACACATGAGTCTAGCCCACTACCCCACATCACTCAAACATCCAGCCCACTCAACGCAGCCACTGAAACAAACTATTCCTACATACAACCGCAAATAATCCCACCTCGACTCACCCATGGTCACTCGGCTTTTCGTGTCGGTACTAAACGTCCCACTCAACGTTTTAACTTACATTGTCCACCATAAGTCCACCTATTCCTAAGTCTATCCAATTGCTTTTCATTGACCAAATTGGAATCGTGCTATGCTTGATGAATAAACTACCATAATTAAAAAAATAATACTTGGAATTCATTGTAGCCTCGGAACACCGTACGGCGAACATTTTCGTTCTATGTGCTTTTTCGGCAGAATATAACGCTGATGTACCCTCATTCGTTACAGAGGGCTCGTCTTGTTGCAAATGGTAGTACGCAACTTGCAGGTATTGATTGTAGGATGAGACGTTTAGTTCCGTTGTCAAACCGTGGCTACTATTCGGACAGTAACTCAGTCTACCATTTCTAAGACTTTACCGGTTCACCAGCTTGATGTCAAGAATGCCTTTTTACATGGATCGTTATCAGAGAAACTCTGTATACATGCACCAACCTCCTGTTTTCCGGGATCCGCAGCATCCAGATCATGTTTGCCTTCTCCAAGATCTCTTTCTAGCTTAAACAGGCCCTCGGGCCTGGTTTTCAGAAGATTTGCGGCTTATGCGCTCGGTGTGGGTTTTATCATAGTCGCTGTGACTCTTCACACTCATCTACAGCCAGGGGGCCAGACACAGCTTACTTATTATATTATTTGATGATAACTGTTTTGACTTGCATCTTCTTCTAGATCTGTTACAAGCAGATTCATCACTTCTCACATGTAGAGTTCTCCATGACAGATTTTGGGGCCACTTAATTACTTGGGGCAATTCTGTGTGACTGTAAATAATCAAAAGAAAATACCAATCGTATGCTTCGGGGATGTTTCTATCTCAACAAAAGTATGCGACTGAGGTTCTTGATCGGGCTGGTATGCTTAATTGTAAACCGTGTCGTACACCTGTTGACACGGACTCTAGAACGTTCTGGCAGATGTGCTCCTATTTTCTGACTCTGACATTATATCGCAGCCTAGCCGGGCCTTACAGTATCTCACCTTTACCCGGCCTGACATTTCCATATGCGTATCAGCAAGGTATGTCTGTTTTTATGCGACCCCCGAAGCCTTCATCTCTCTGCTCTCACAAGTGCGTTGAACGGTATGTCTGGCACCTTGTTCCTATGGGGACGTGTCACAAACGATTATTCCTCTACAACTCAGCTTTAGTGGCTTAAAAAAGAGTGCGGATTGGGCGGGTTGTCCCACTAACGTCTTCGATCAAGAACATCTGGTCTCTGAGAGAGGATTTCTTTCTTGCACAACCTTCACTCCTGGTCAACGAAGCGCCACTTTACTCTCTCCCAATCGTAGGTGGCGAGGCGAGTGCGAGGGGTGGGCGGGGGGATCGGGGTTTGCCAATGCGGATGGCTGGAGGATACATATTGTTGTTATGTAATCGATATGTGACATCATACACCTCTACCACTGCAACACTTGTCGATTGTGACTATGGGAGTGGCAAGTCGACGATCTCATGACGTGATTATGCAATAGAACGTAGCATAGCGTGATGGACATTCACGGTGGTTAGGGATCTGGGGCCTACCGGTGGTGAGAGACGGGGGTAGTCACGTCCCTCAAGGTATTAGTATGCGGGTGTTCTTCACCAAAGGTTTACCTACTAGTTTATTTGATGAGTTTCGTACCAGTTTGATCGTTCGTTCACCTCCCGCTCCCAACTGTGGGGGATGTTAAGTCCATGATTAGTCAAATTCATTTTTGTATGATAGTCAAAGTTAGTTGACTGACATAAATAGTATGATTAGGCAAAGGCCATTCAAAGTTATTTATGTCAGTCAAATTAATGGTCATTATGTATTGGGCTCAAGCCCGTTTTCTAGAATAGTCCGTACACTCCTATATATTGTATCAATTGTTTTGAGGAATACAAGACACAAATTATATCTCTAAACCCTTTTTTACACTAAGACCTTTGGTCTAGTAGTATGTAAGTTTCTCACCAACCTAGAGGTTGTGGTTCAAGTTTCGCTGAATGCATTATGAAATAGATGGTATAGGATATGAAAATACTGTTTAACTAAAAAAAGAATGATCAAAACAACCGAATAAAATAAATACAAGTGTGCTTGAGAGCAAGTTAGGCTAAAGGTCCTTACAAAACCCAAAGAATATTCGGTCATGGGCCTAATGCATATGCTTAGAGGTGAACATTTCGGGTTTTTTTAACCAAACCGGTTTTAGTCAATCGGTCTAAGAACCGGTTTTTCATATTGAAAATGCTTAACCGGTTCGATTAGTCAACCAATTTAACAAGTTTTTATGTAACTGGTTCGGTTAAAAACTGGGTTTAACCGGTTTACAACCCGGTCCGGTCGATTTTTCTTAAAAGGGTTACGAAACAGTCGGTTCGGTTTGTGGGAAACCGGTTTCAAAAAAACCGGTTTCGGTTTTTTCCAGTTCGGTTCATGAACCGGTTTTTTTTACACCTCTTTGGTCCCTAGCTATCATATTTCTTTCTCTAGAAACTGAATTTATGAGTGTACATTGGTTTTAACATCTGTCAATCGATGGAAAAGAAAGATGATGGTTTAATGAAAAAAAATATTAGGGTGTAAGTAGTTGGAAGGCTCCGTAGATTAAATAAGCAAATAATACAGCTAAGGTATTTAGAAAAATCACACCCTGGACGTATGAAAGCAATCTTTCACACATAAAATAATAGAGGTATGCTACATCCACAAAATCTTTACAAAAGATTTTTCACAAAATGATGTGGCATACATAGATAGGAAGATTTGAATTCAAGAGGATGAGAGAGAAGTAATTTAGATAATTTTTATTGGTTAAAAGACATTTTGTGGAAGTTTGTTTGTAAAAGCTTTGTGGGTGTAGCATTTTCCAAAATAATATTAATTTATGATTGGAAATAAATGTATTTAAGGTGTTAGGTTGTACAGGTTTTTAGGGTGTTAGGTTGTACAAAGAAACATGTATAAATAAAGTGACCTCGCGAACCAAGAAGATCTGTTAATGGAAGTCCCATCAATTACGCTGTGGAACTAAATTTACATTAATCCTGTACATTTTATATGAGAGTGGATTCAAGTCTCATAAGCTTAGCCAAACACCCCCTTACACCGCTTACCTCTCTCGCCATCACCAGGTCTGAGAAAATCAACGAATAGTGCAAGAGAAGAAATAGTATGATATTCTGAAGAAAAAATAAGTCAAAATTTTGGTTTTAATCTCTACTGTACTAAGTAGTGCAATAGTGATTATTACTTGTACGTCTGTTTTTGCAATGTTTTAAAAATCGAGTCTCTAATCGACCCGATTGAGTCATCGATTACTAGTTCAATCGGTTCGACCATCGGATTAACCTTGTCTTCCACAATAAAAAATAAAAAATATATGTAATGATACCAAGAATCCGGATCGATTGAGAAGATTTTTATTTTGAGAATATTGAGAAGGTTTTCAAAAATGATAGTTTTTTTACTTTGATTCAAGTTTTTCAAGCGTAAAACTCATTTTAATGTGATTATAATTCAAAATGTGTAAAAAAATTCGAATCAATGTTAAAAAATCTCTCGTTTTTGCAATATAAGTAAAATACTGAATCTTTTATACAAATTTAAGAAATCATTACCATAACTCGATTTTAGCAATGATTTGTGAATCAAATTTGTGATTTATAGCTTTGATTCACTATTAAATGATGTTTACTTGTGAATCAAATCAAAAAATATGAATCAATTTGCTCAAACGTAGATTTCTCAATCTTCTCAAAATAAAAACCTTCTCAACGGAACCGGAGAGAGTTTTGTAATGCCAATGGTATTACACACAACTTCTCGGCTCCACGCACTCCACAATCAAATGGCATGGTAGAAAGGAAAAATAAGACACTATAAGAAATGAGTAAAACCATGTTAAATGAACAATCGTTACCATAAATGTTTTGGTGTAACGCCGTAGACACTTCAACCTACATCCTAAATCGAATCCTAATTAGAGCCTTATTAGGAAAAACACATTATGAACTCTTGAGAGGTAGAAAACCTACACTTGATTATTTTAAAGTGTTTGGAAGCATGTGATTCATCTTAAACACTAAAGATTATGTTACAAAGTTTGACCCAAAGTCATACAAAGGTATCTTTTTAGGTTATTCCCAAAATAACAAAGCTTACATCATCCTTAACAAACACACCATGAAAATCAAAGAATCACTCAACGTGACATTTGATGAAACTCCTCCACCCTCTAAGACATCACCCTTGGTGGATGATGACTTATATAAAGAAGAAGCAATTAAAGTTATCGAAAAAGAAAACTTAGAAAAAGACATTGAGGATGATACTGTAGAAATTGACGAAGTAGTCAATATTAAGAAATCTAGGAACCATCCTTTAGAAAATGTCATAAGAAACCTTAACCAAGCCTAAAACCAAAGTAACTTCTTTTGTTTTATATCAACTATAGAACCTAAGAATGTGAATGAAGCCTTAAAGGATGAAAGTTGGATAATCGTTATGCAAGAAGAATTAAATCAATTCGTTGCAAACGATGTCTGGGAGTTAGTACCACAACCTAAGAATATAACAATCATAGGAGCTAAGTGGGTGTATAGACAAACCATACGGGTCATGCTACCGGCCTTCTTTACCAAATTCAGTTACGTCCGAAAACTCAGGTTGAGATGGCAACGTATTTGGCTGCTGATTAAATTTAGCTTTCTATTAGTTCCATAAGTAAATCAAGTGTGATAGGCAATAGATTAAGAGATCCCGTCAGATGCGCCTATAAAGCATATCTATAGATTCTTCTCTATAACTTTGGCAGCGAGCTTGCTGTGTTCTGACCAACTGATACACACAATCTTGACAAAGGGTATACTTAGTAATGAAACAAAGATATTTAAGAATTACTCATAAGCAATTCACTTGAAATGGTTCTTAACTTTAGCAATAAAACGTTTAAAATTTTAGTAAACATATATTGTTGTTACTTAGTATATTTACTTGACAAATATTATTAGCACCCATCGTAACTCCCCAATTTAAGCATTCCTACCAAAAACAAGTCTTTTATTGGCAAACAAAATCTGAGAAGAAAGTCGAGCCCATTTTGTCACCTCTACGTCACCTTGAAGCAGTTTTAGA
Organism: Tanacetum coccineum; assembly: GCA_026074375.1. Classification (NCBI taxonomy): domain Eukaryota; kingdom Viridiplantae; phylum Streptophyta; class Magnoliopsida; order Asterales; family Asteraceae; genus Tanacetum; species Tanacetum coccineum. The sequence continues at coordinate 16,114 of BQNB010136113.1, forward strand.
ACCTATGTGAAGTAGATATATTAGTATGCTAGAGAAGAACAAAACATTAATGGTCATGTCATATCATCAATACTAATATATTAGCCTAGCTAGTAGCTTCCAACTAATATAAATAAGGGACTTACATTGCTCATTTGGGGCCAAGCACATGGTCGTAAGTCGGTTACAAAGCATGTACATCCCAACAATTACTGCGGTAGATTCTCTCCAGCTTTTAACAATGACAGCTTCTTTTTGCTAGTCAAAATCCTTTAAACCGTTTGTATAACCATCACGCGAAAAATGTAATTTGAAATCTAGACAAAATGAGAATATAGGTAAGATAATTTAGACCTATATTACATATGTGAAAATGGGTTTTTATTATGGTTCATGTTTCCTTGTCAGAAACAATAGATTCAATAACATAATTAGTGCACAGAACCAAAGGAAACACTTCTCGAATCTAACAAACTAAAAAACTAACAATCATACAAAGTGTTTAAGTATCCAAATTCTAAATCCACACCCCAATACAATTTAAACACAAAAGCAAATCAATCAATTTAAACCTGTTTCAGAGACTGAGATTTGAAATCAACCTTCATTAAAATTGGGTACACTCTGTCTACTATTATACTTTCTTGCAGGCCAAACTCGGATTTTTTTAGTTTCCTCTATCTTTACAGCATTATCCTCATAAGCAAACTTCACATCTTTTACTTGCAAATTTAGAAATGACAACTCTTTAATCATACTCATAACATTACATAGTGTATATCTATAGGTCCACTATTCTTTGTGCAACCATCGGTAGCCCATAAGCTGCAGCATGTTCATTAAATTTTTTTATAAAGATCTGATATTAGTATAATAAATTCATAACTCAAATGCTAAAAGTAGCAAAAAAAATACCTTAATCAAAGTGAGACTAAATACCTCTATGAAAATTGGATTGATGAAACACCCTTTGGATAGAACTAAAACAAAATTTAGCCATTATCAATGTTCGAAATATGCAAGTGAAACACGAAATAAGAAAAAGAATGTACTTTCCAAAATAAACCCATATGGTTAGCTTTGTGAGTACCTGCCATCATCATAGTTTTTGTATCCATCTTGGTAGGTCTTGTGGCCTAGTTCATGGGTTCACATCTCTTAGGAGAGATAACTCTTGAAAATTAAATATGGTATAATTTTAGATGATATTTTTTAGAAGTATAAATAGCATATAGAGTAAGAAAGACTTACCATGTGTACTTTTCAAATGTTTTGATGTGAAAGCGACAGTTGACACGGATCTAATTATGCATCCATTAGCCATATATTTCGTACCTTCACGTCTTCAAATATAATTACCACGTTTTTTATTTTAAATTTAAAAACAAAATCAGAATTTAATGAAAAAGATAAGACCTATATATAATGCAGGAAGGTTATGGTTAAGATGTAATATGTTGAAAAATGTTTTTAATTTTTCCTCTTATATACCACGTTTTTTATTTTAATTATCGTTAAGATTTAATGTGTTGAAAAATGTTTTTAATTTTCCCTTTTATATATAATTAAAATGTTTTTGATTTTAATTAGGAAAGTTTTAAAGGATTGTTTTAAAACGTTTTTGTTCTGTTGACATTTTCAAATTCACACTCTATAAATGTGACAAAAGTTTTAAAGAATTTTTTTAAAATGTTTTTGTTTTCAAAATTTTAGTTAACTCATTAAATGTGACGAATTGTTTCCCTTGTTTGTAAGGATTTATATTCAAAGTTTATATAACTTATCTTAATTAAATATCAATTCATTTGACTTGTTTGTAGCTAGTTTTAATGAGTATTAATGGGCTAAATTATTTCTCTAAACTAAAACTGAAATCCTGTTTTTAAATTAAACATATTAATGGCATAATTAATATTTCCATTCTTTGAAAGTCAAAACGGCTAATAATAAATATC
>BQNB010136114.1:0-18047 GCA_026074375.1 Tanacetum coccineum
AAATAGACAATTACAAATCATACAACATATCATAGTTAGCAATCTGTGACTATCAAGAACATTTTCAACAAAGTTGTTACTCTGTTAAATCATTATTCTTCTTAGTACTTGTGTTAAGATTCCGCATTAACATATTGTATTCAAGTCATTGTTTCTATATAGTCTGTTGTATTTATACATCCAGGCTATCATCCTTTATAGGCTGCAAAGATCCATTCACAAAAGGGGAACCACACATCTTCAAAATTTTAATCTAAAAATTTATAACTTCAATGGGATCTAACACTATGACTTACATTATTCATCAAGTTAAATCTTCATCAATCATTAAGGTAAAAAAATATTTTTTATAAACAATTAGGTTCTTGAGTATTTTATTCGATTATTATATTGTTAAGAGTTAAGTACATTTTTGGTCTTTGTGGTTTGGTGCGATTTCACTTTTGGTCCAAAAACATAGTTTCGGTCCACTTTTAGTCCAATCCCGTGAATTTGCACTAAAATTTTTGGACTAAAAGTGAAACGAAACTATGTCTTTTGGACCAAAAGTGTAACAAAACTATGTCTTTTGGACCAAAAGTGGAACGAAACTATGTGTTTTGGACCAAAACCAAACCTTTTTTTATTTTTGGACCAAAAGTGAGAAAATGCACCAAACCACAAGGACCAAAAATGTACTTAACTCTATTGTTAACGAGTTATCTTTTTCAATGTCTATTACATTTCATTTTATATTGACGTTTATCTTTAATTTATATCTTTAACTACTTATGTTACTATCTTTAATTTGAACCTTATGTTATTTGGATGTGAAATAGTTGCATCTGTATGATTAATAGTTATTTTAATTAAAATTTGTCATTATTTTGGTAAAGTTATGTTAGAAAAACATATAAATGAACAACGTTTGCTCGCCACAATATTTAGTTACCAGGTATCCGCCATCGCATTGCGCAGACACCCGGCTAGTGTTATAAAATGCATTATGTTATGAGGAGCTCTTAAGTTTACGCCACTCCATTACATACTTGTTGAAAAACTTAATTTTGATTTAGGGTCTTATCAATATTTCGATCCATCAGGCCTAAAACTGAGGACCGGACCGTTTGACCCGAGATAAGACCGACCCTACCCGAGTGGTTATCGGTCCGGTCTCGGTCCTTATGATTTGGTCTTCTCGGTCTTCGGTTCGGGTCGGGTAAGTCCGGTCCGGTTTTCAGTCGATGCTCACCCTTATTCATATCTATCTACCTATATTATAAATGAAACCCTTGATATTACTTTGAAGCCTCAAATAAACGACACGTGTTACGTAACACTTGGTTACTATTTTACCATTTGCATATCATCTCTTCACTCGTCACTACTTTTGTTAGAAATCCATTTTAAATGCTTTCGAGGGTAACTATTAAACTAATCAAATATATGTATGTAAGAGTAAAGGGTATTGTGAAGAGCCATACCCTCTTCATTTGGGCTCCATCGCTGCCACCTCAACTCCACTTCATTTCAACACAACACACAAAAATACCCCTTCACTCATGATATTTCTCTCTCCTCTTCATTTGGGCCCCACCCACTCACACACAAAAATTAATTTTAATAAAAAAATAAGGTGGGCTCTATTTTTTTCAACCTCTCTTTCTTCTTCGTTTTGTGACGAATCCCCCGGCGAAGAGGCTTGGCGGTGTAATGGCGAGGGGCGGCGAGCGTCCAACTCAGCCACGGCGAGCCTCCCTCATCATTATACCCTTCCCTCTAACCAACGGACAGAAGGTCTTTTTACCTTCTGGTAGAACCGGGGTAGGCTGCCCTCTTAAGGTAGGTAGGGATGTGGATGTCTACATCTCAACCTCCCCCATACACTGTCGAAGACGGTATTAAGACCCATAACCCGTGGAAGACGATATTTGATGTTACTTTACTTATTTTTTGTGGTGAAGTTAGAAAATAGTTAAGGGTATTAAAAGGTTTGCGTTACGGTTTGTGCTTTAAATCAAATTTGTTTACTTCACTTTTTTGTTTGGAGTTGTACTTGTAGGATTACATTGTGAACATATATAATGATATAAACCCAATATACGTTACAAGTTAATATAGTGGAAATCCAACATAATTTTAAAGAAAACGACCTAAAAATGATAGTTGTAATTAGAGCACACGTCTTAAATTTTGTAGATAAACAACATTTTTTTGTGAATTAGTAGTTAGTATAATAATGTTGAAAGTCATGCACTATATATTAACCAAAACTGCTTATAAAATTAAAAATTAAGAAAAAACTTAGATTTTATTCAATACAATTAAATGCAATCAACTTTTTGAATTTACAAATACATTAATCTAACTATATTACTTGATGATAATCAGTATGCTCAACTGTATGTCGTTCGATCTTTCCTTGAGGAACCCTTGTACTTATTGAGTGATATCGATACTTTAACTGGGTTAATAAAATTTACAATCATTTTAGAATTTCAACATACATATAATCTTAATACTTTAACATGATAATAATTAGTATGGCTAAAAAAGTTATGCCATGATCTTTCATGAGAACCATTGGTACTTCTTGAGTGATATTTGATACTCGAACCAGGTTGTAGTACCATTGGTGGTGAAACTAGGGCGACGAGCATCCTTGAAAACATACAATGTAAATGAAGACGGTAAAAAGAGTTTTCTCTTTTTTATACTACTGACGAGTTCATCTTTTATAAGGGTTACGAGTTCACTATCCCTCACTATGCGATGACTTTTATACTACTTTTTCTTACCTCATGAGCGTTGTTTATAAAAATATGTAACAGCCATAAATATAATACCCTAAATGTTATCATGTAACGATATTACAAAACTCTTAAGGATGCGAAATGAACTAGGCAAATCTTATATTGAGATTTCTACAATAAAATAACCTTCTTATAATAAAAATATTAAATAAAGAATTCAAAGCACATATAACTAATTCAACGTAGTCAATGAAAAATACTAAGTCAATTATATCAAGCCTTATATCGCAAAATGGGGGTCGGGATAGTTAGTTTACTCGTCTCTTTATATATGGCAACTTTCCATTTTCTTTTCATAAGCTCTCAATAAAATCATTAAAAAGTTCAAACCCAACTGCGTTTGCACAAATAGTTTCATGTTGGTTTGGGGTGCTTGGGTTGTTCTGTACTTATTTGGGTTCGTTTGTTTAACTTTGAGTTTCGTTATTGGGTTGGTGTACGTGCTTAGATTTGTTTTTTTGTTCGTGCAGGGGTCGTGGTTTCGGTTGCATGATTGGTTCGGTTTTAGGCAACCGGAAACCAGACCACGACACGAACAAAAAACAAACAAATATAAAGGGGTGTTTGGGGTAAGCCATATAGAAAAAAAAAAGGGGAAAGAAAATATTTTTTTAGAATCCTTATCTTATAAGGAAACAAACTAAGTATAAATAACCCTTAGTCCCTAAACCCTAAAACACTTTTTCCTCCTCCCTTGTTTGGTTCGGTCGACTATTTCACAAGAGCAAGAACACATCAAAAAAATTTGAAGAATTTTTAAGAAGAAAGATCGTGAGTTTTCGTGTACAAAAACAAATTTTTGATGCACAAAAAAGCGATTTAATGCACAAATGTTTTTTTCATAATCTTTTTCGGCAAAACTATCCACTTAAAAAAACTTCCTTCATGATTTTTTCATAAACCAACATACACGATCTTGTGGATTCTTTTCAAAAAAATTTTAAGAACTTTTTAAAAAACAATTCCTTTTTATCATTTTTATGAATATTTGTCTTTTTATTTGATCTATATATATATATATATATATATGATAAAAGGGTACGTGAACCCGCCATGGCTGCAAACACGATGTCGTGCTGCCCCGCAAAGATACAGGTCGCTTTCACCCATAACGATCCAACAACTTATTGTACTTGCAAAATAGTAAACGCACTAAAGAAATAGCATCTTCATCGCCTACACTAAACTTTAAACAACTTTATAAGAGATAAAATAACTTCATCGGCTGAAAACCCAATAATTGCTTTTGTTAGAAATCCATTTTAAATGCTTTCGAGGGTAACTATTGAACTAATCAAATATATGTATGTAACTATGTATATAAGTGAAGAGAAACTTCTAGTTAATATCAATATTTAAAACCCGGGTTGACCCGACCAATTGGACCGGTTGAACTCTGAAACCGTTGGGTGACCGAAAGCCGGTTTTGGCCGAATAACCCGGTTGAACCACCGGTTGAACCATAACCCGGTGGCTCGGCCGGGTCAATTTAAAAACCGGTATTTAAAACATTGGTTAATATGGAAAGCAAAATATTTAATTTAGTTAATTTGTGTGGTGAAGTAATCATAGCAAAGTTGGATCAGGTGGTTATCACTCTTGTCTCTTGAGATAGAGGTCAAGGGTTCGATCCTCATTCCTTGCAAGGCCGAAGGTCCTTTTCTACCTCTGGTAGAACCGGAAGCAGCCTCTAAGGTAGGTAGGGATGTGGCTGTCTACATCTCAACCTCCCCCATACACTGTCGAAGACGGTATTAAGACCCATAACCCGTGGAAGACGATATTTGATGTTACTTTACTTATTTTTTGTGGTGAAGTTAAAAAATAGTTAAGGGTATTAAAAGGTTTGCGTTACGGTTTGTGCTTTAAATCAAATTTGTTTACTTAACTTTTTTGTTTGGAGTTGTACTTGTAGGATTACATTGTGAACATATATAATGATATAAACCCAACATACGTTACAAAGTAAATATAGATTGCAAACACATAATTTTAAAGAAAACAACCTAAAATGAAGTTGTACTTAGAGTACACGCTTATCATTTTGTAGATAAACAACACTTTTTTTAGTGAATTAGTAGTTACGTATAATAACTTTGAAGTCATGCACTATATAATAACCAAAACTGCTTATAAAATTAAGAAAATAACTTAGATTTTATTCAATACAATAAAATGCAATCACTTTTGGAATTTACAACATACAAATAATCTTAATACTATTAACATGATGATAATCAGTATGCTAAAGTATGTCATGATCTTTCCTTGAGGAACCCTTGATACTTCTTGAGTGATATTGATACTTACAACTGGGTTAATAAAATACAATCACTTTTAGAATTTCCAACATACATATAATCTTAATACTATTAACATGATAATAATTAGTATGCTAAAGTATGCCATGATCTTTCCATGAGGAACCCTTGGTACTTCTTGAGTGATATTGATACTCGCAACCAGGTTGTAGGCTACCATTGGTGGTGAAACATGGACGACGAGCATCCTTGAAAACATAATGTAAATGAATACGGTAAAAAGAGTTTTCATCTTTTTTATACTACTTACGAGTTCACTTATATAAGGGTTACGAGTTCACTATCCCTCACTATGCGATGACTTTTATACTACTTTTTCTTACCTCATGAGCGTTGTTTATAAAAATATGTAACGGCCATAAATATAATACCCTAAATGTTATCATGTAACGATATTACAAAACTCTTAAGGATGCGAAATGAACTAGGCAAATCTTATATTGAGATTTCTACAATAAAATAACCTTCTTATAATAAAAATATTAAATAAAGAATTCAAAGCACATATAACTAATTCAACTTAGTCAAAGAATAATACTAAGTCAATTATATCAAGCCCTATATCGCAAAATGGTCGGATAGTTAGTTTACACGTCCACTTTATATATGCACATTCCATTTTCTTTTCAAAAGCTCTCAATAAAATCATAAACAAGTTCCAAACCCCAAATGCGTTTGCACAAATAGATTCATGTTGGTTTGGGTGCTTGGGTTGTTGTACATATTTGGGTTTCGTTTGTTCTACTTTGAGTTCGAAATTGGGTTGGTGTACGTGCTTAGATTTGGTTTTTTGTTCGTGCGTGGGTCGTGGTTTCGGTTGCGTGATTGGTACGTTTAGCGCAACCGAAACCACGACCCACGCACGAACAAAAAACCAAATATAAAGGGGTGTTTGGGTAAGCCATATAGAAAAAAAAAGGAAAAGAAATGTTTTTTTTAGAATCCTTATATTATAAGGAAACAAATGAAGTATAAATACCCCTTAATCCCTAAAATCTAAAACACTTTTTCCTCATACCTTGTTTGGTTCGGTCGACTATTCCCCAAGAGCAAGAACACATCAAAAAATTTTGAAGAATTTTAAAAAGAAAGATCGTGAGTTTTCGTGTACAAAAACAAATTTTTGATGCACAAAAAAGCGATTTAATGCACAAATGTTTTTTTCATAATCTTTTTCGGCAAAACTATCCAATTAAAAAAAACTTCCTTCACGACTTTTTCATAAACCAACATACACGATCTTGTGGATTCTTTTCAAAAAATTTTAAAGAACTTTTTAAAAAACAATTCCTTTTTATCATTCTTATGAATATTTGTCTTTTTATTTGATCTTTATCATATATATATATATATATATATATGATAAAGATCAAATAAAAGGGTACGCGAACCCGCCAAGGCTGCAAACACGATGTCGTGCTGCCCCGCAAAGATATGGGTCGCTTTCACCCATAACGATCCAACAACTTATTGTACTTGCAAAATAGTAGACGCACTAAAGAAATAGCATCTTCATCGCCTACACTAAACTTTAAACAACTTTATAAGAGATAAAATAACTTCATCGGCTGAAAACCCAATAATTGGCCTCAATAGGATTGTATATAAGCCTGAAGAAACCATTTGGCTTATATTTGCGACTACGAGATAGGATAAAACGATATCGAACCCGCCATGGCTGCAAACACGACGTCGTGCTGCCGCTCCAAGATACCGGTTGATTTCACCAACCACGATGCAACAAACCATTGTAGTTATTGTCATCGCCTAGAATAAAGCTAAAATAACTTTATAAGCATCATGTATTCGACACACATCGGACATGAAATCCATTCAAATAAGCAACGCCAACTTTCATCATAGGCACCATTAACATAAGAAATCCACATCAATCAGTCCAAGAATATATCGTTTAACCAAACTACACATAAATCAGATGCTAAAAACCACCTAATCAAATAAAATACACAAAAGTATTTCAAAAACAATTTTAATCACAAAGATATGCCTTTGTTTGAAATACACATAAATCGGATGCTAAATAACCCTTTTTATCAATCAAAATCATCAACTCAAACATGAGATATACCTTGTTATATGAAGCTTATTAATATTTGTAACAAATAATACGAACAATAACATCCCACCGCCAAAACCATCATCATGAAACATACCCCCTTGGCTCATCTCTTATTGCAGTAAAGACGATTAAACCCAAATCCATTAGATTAGAAAGATGGAGAGATGATAAGATATGTTTCTAAAGAGAGAGGCAGAAAGATCTAGAGAGGTGGATGAGATAAGTTTAAGTGTGATTTAATTTTGTACACGCTTATAGCCGTTCATCTTTTTTACACGCTGCTTTTCCTGGACTTAAAGTACACGCTTATCATTCCATGGATAAACAACACTTTTTTTATAGTGAATTGGTAGTTACATATAATAACCTTGAATTCTTGCACTATATAATAACCAAAAGTGCTATAAAATTAAGAAAATACAATTTCAAACTCAAAGTAGAACAAACGAAACCCAAATATGTGCAACAACCCAAGCACCCAAACCAACGTAAATCTATTTGCGCAAACACAATTAGGGTTTGGAACTTGTTTATGATTGTATTGAGAGCTTTTGAAAAGAAAATGGAATGCGCATATATAAAGTGGACGTATAAACTAAATATATGAACATTTTGCGATGTAGGGCTTGATATAATTGACGTAGTATTATTCTTTGACTAAGTTGAATCAGTTATATGTGCTTTGAATTCTTTATTTAATAATTTTATTATAAGAAGGTTATTTTATTGTAGAAATCTCAATATAAGATTTGCCTAGTTCATTTCACATCTGTGAGAGTTTTGTTATATCATTACATGATAACATTTAGGGTATTATACTTATGACCGTTACATATTTTTATAAACCTATCATATGTTTATGACCGTTAGACAACGGTCATGAGGTAAAGAAAAAAGTAGTATAAAAGTCATCGCATGGTGAGGGATAGTGAACTCGTAACCCTTATATAAGTGAACTAGTAAGTAGTATAAAAAAGATGAAAACTCTTTTCACCGTATTCATTTACATTATGTTTTCAACGATGGTCGCCGCCTATGTTTCACCACCAATGGTAGCCTACAACCCAGTTGCGAGTATCAATACCACTCAAGAAGTATCAAGGGTTCTGGAAGGAAAGATCATGGCATACTTTAGCATAGTGATTATCATCATGTTAATAGTATTAAGATTATTTGTATGTTGGAAATTCCAAAAGTGATTGCATTTTATTTGTATTGAATAAAGTCTAAATTATTTTCTTAATTTTATAGCACTTTTGGTTATTATATAGTGCAAGAATTCAAGGTTATTATATGTAACTACCAATTCACTACAAAAAAGTGTTGTTTATCCATGGAATGATAAGCGTGTACTTTAAGTCCAGGAAAAGCAGCGTGTAAAAAAGATGAACGGCTATAAGCGTGTACAAAATTAAATCACACTTAAACTTATCTCATCCACCTCTCTAGATCTTTCTGCCTCTCTCTTTAGAAACATATCTTATCATCTCTCCATCTTTCTAATCTAATGGATTTGGGTTTAATCGTCTTTACTGCAATAAGAGATGAGCCAAGGGGGTATGTTTCATGATGATGGTTTTGGCGGTGGGATGTTATTGTTCGTATTATTTGTTACAAATATTAATAAGCTTCATATAACAAGGTATATCTCATGTTTGAGTTGATGATTTTGATTGATAAAAAGGGTTATTTAGCATCCGATTTATGTGTATTTCAAACAAAGGCATATCTTTGTGATTAAATTTTTTGAAATACTTTTGTGTATTTTATTTGATTAGGTGGTTTTTAGCATACTGATTTTTGTGTAGTTTGGTTAAACGATATATTCTTGGACTGATTGATGTGGATTTCTTATGTTAATGGTGCCTATGATGAAAGTTGGCGTTGCTTATTTGAATGGCCCTACATCAATCTTCCTTCCAACAAATACTTATTTCTATGTGTCCGAATGTGTGTCGAATAATTGATGTTTACTTTAATAGTTATTTTAGCTTTATTCTAGGCGATGACAATAACTACAATGGTTTGTTGCATCGTGGTTGGTGAAATCAACCGGTATCTTGGAGCGGCAGCACGACGTCGTGTTTGCAGCCATGGCGGGTTCGATATCGTTTTATCCTATCTCGTAGTCGCAAATATAAGCCAAATGGTTTCTTCAGGCTTATATACAATCCTATTGAGGCCAATTATTGGGTTTTCAGCCGATGAAGTTATTTTATCTCTTATAAAGTTGTTTAAAGTTTAGTGTAGGCGATGAAGATGCTATTTCTTTAGTGCGTTTACTATTTTGCAAGTACAATAAGTTGTTGGATCGTTATGGGTGAAAGCGACCCGTATCTTTGCGGGGCAGCACGACATCGTGTTTGCAGCCATGGCGGGTTCGCGTACCCTTTTATCATATATATATATATATATATATATATGATAAAGATCAAATAAAAAGATAAATATTCATAAGAATGATAAAAAGGAATTGTTTTTTAAAAAGTTCTTAAAATAATTTTGAAAAGAATCCACAAGATCGTGTATGTTGGTTTATGAAAAAGTCGTGAAGGAAGTTTTTTTAAGTGGATAGTTTTGCCGAAAAAGATTATGAAAAAAACATTTGTGCATTAAATCACTTTTTTGTGCATCAAAAATTTGTTTTTGTACACGAAAACTCACGATCTTTCTTCTTAAAAATTCTTCAAATTTTTTTGATGTGTTCTTGCTCTTGGGGAATAGTCGACCGAACCAAACAAGGGATGAGGAAAAAGTGTTTTAGATTTTAGGGATTAAGGGGTATTTATACTTCATTTGTTTCCTTATAAGATAAGGATTCTAAAAAAATCTTTTCTTTTCCTTTTTTTTCTATATGGCTTACCCAAACACCCCTTCAAATATTTTCGTGGGGTGAAAATGGTACTCAAATTTGTTTTTAAAATGTTTTAGTGTTGTGATAAATTGATTTGATATTTTGGACATAATGTGTTATTGTATTGCTATATGTGTGTGCTTGTTGGATCGGAGATAACGCCTACCTGTGTTATGTGGATGTTGGATCGAGGGTAACGCCTACCTGTATTTTGTGGATGTTGAAGCGGGGGTAACGCCTACCAATAATGTGTATATGTGTTGTGTATATTCTGTGTGAGCATGGTGTATGAGACGCCAGTGCTAATCTAAGCCTGAACGTAAATTTGATTATATGTGCTGACACTACAAAAAAGGGGGTTTTGGGACGAAACTTTTCGGAACGGTCAAATAATTGTGCCAAATACACGTATTTGGAACCTGTTTCCTAAGCGTTCCAAAAAAATAAGTATTTAGGACGGCTATTAAAAAACTGTTCCAAATACATATGCGTTTGGAACGATTTCAAATAATGGTGCCAAATACATGTGTACTTGGGACAGTTTGAGTTAACGGTGCCAATACATATGTAGTTGAGACGGTTGGTATCACCGGTGTTAAATTTTTATATGTATTTGAAACACTATCTAATGTTGGTGTCTAATACCAATGTATCCGGAACGGTTGCTACCACCGGTGGCAAATACATATATGTATTTTGAACATTATCTAATGCTGGTACCAAATACTTATGTATTTGGAATGATTTATTCAGGTTGTGGAAAATAGGAATGTATATGGTTGGGGCAATTTTTGTAAACTGTTTTTACTTTTTAAGTAATTGAAACATCTTTAGTAAACTATTTGATTTACATTTTTTTCCTGCACGTGTTCACTATATTTTGCTTAGGCTAGATGGTATAGCAAGTGTTAGCCTTAAAATATGTTGACTTATCCGGAATTACATTAGTTGATAAATAGCCAAACACGCAGGGACTAGATTAGACTATTTAGTATAGTTTAGTTGTGTTTGGACTATAAATACCCCCTCCATACTTCCATGAAGGGGTGAGGATTCATTTGTATCATTTCACCAAAGTGTGTGTGTGTGTTCTTTCTCTCTCTAAAACACATACACATCTTTCCTTTCTCTCTCTAAATAAAATGGCTAAGTTCTTGTTTAATCCTCCTCGACCTTCGGATCGAGTTTAGATAGTGTTTCTTATTGTGTACAATTGGTATCAGAGCTAATCGAGGGTGTATTGTATTCATGCGTGTTGTGTTAGTGGTTTTTTTGAGCTTATTCGTGCTTATAAGTCCAGCTTATTCGGCTTATTTTTTTTCTTTTCCATTTTTCTATTTTTTGCTTCTCTTTTTGTCTTAAAAACTCTACAAATTTTCGTTGAATTTCATATTGCTTATTGCTGTTCAAACAAATTTTTGTGGTGTTGACTCAAAATTGTGGGCTTACTGTTAAAACCTTCTTTGGGCTTATATTCACATGGCTTAGTTTTTATTTCTTTTGGTGTCTTTGGATAAAAAGCTACATCGTGTTATAAGAAAACCAAAAACTCGTTTACTTTTCAATTTACGTGGGTTTCTGTGTTGTCTTCACAACTTATTTTAAGCTTAGTTTTAAGAAAAAGTCACGATTTATCCTTATAGCTTATTTAGGTTGTAGCTTACTTGTCACGTCATTTTTATAGCTTATTCGTGGTGCTTCTCGTGGCTTATTTTTGTGGTGGAAAAAGCTTATTCTCAAGCTTATTTGAAGCTTTTTCTGGGCGTCTTTGGTTACGGTACAAAGGTGGAAGACAAAGAACAAGGACGGTTGAAGAAACAAAGACGCGTACAAGGTGTTTGATACTCCGTTGGAACCGAACAACTAAGAACCAAACAACTTGTATCTTTTAGAACCGAACAACTCAAAGACAGTTCGAACCGAACAACTAAAAAATCTTGTGTAACCGAACAACCCAAGCCAAGTTAGCACCGAACAACTTGTTTTTTATTTGAGAATTGAACAACTCACAAACAATGCCAACCGAACAACTCACAAACAATGTCAACCGAATAACTCATAAACAGTGTGTACCGAATAACTTGTTATTTGTGAAGGAACCGAACAAGCTAGGCTAGTGCAAACCAAACAAATAAGTAATTTTTGGGTTTTTCGGTTTCGAGTGTCGGTTAGTTTCGAGACTTATAACTTATACCATCATGATCGTGATCCTTTTTCGATCAACGTGGTATATTCGGTTTTCACCGACGACAACCGTAGCATTCCGCGAGATTAAAATATAATTCATTTTTTGTGGAATTCAAACGAAGAAGAAAAGGATTCAGGAGGGAAACGTTTTCTTATTTCATGATATTTTTGAAATTTACAACTTAAGTCCTTGGATTTCAAGACAGTTTCATCCTTCGTCCTTTGCTAGATTTTTAATCCTCTGTTAAATCTCCTTTGCACCGTTAGTCCTTACAAGCTATAATTCAACCGTTAGCCTTCCAAGTTAACCGGTTTTGCACCATTTGTCCTCGTAAGCTCATTAATCGTTACAAAAGCTCGCGTACTTCAATTTCAACAACGATTTCAACCACAATTAATTATTGTTTCACGGTTTCTTCTTAATTTTGTAAAATCCCGCGAAAGATTCTATTCTTTTCTTGGTTTTAATCAAAGACTTGTAAAATCCCGTGAACGTTAATTGATTTCAACAACAACACAACAAACATGATACATAACACTAAAAACGATCCAAATAAGATTCACTAAAACGAAAAACGACTAAGGATTCTAATTACGATGACAATTGATCACAAAGTTGATTTGGTATCCTTTATTTGGACATTGAAGTGAGTTTTACAAAGGCGTCTACTTATTTCATCATCGAGACTTCCTTCTACTTTCTACCCCTTTTCTTCAAACCCAATCTATCGATTGATAACTTGCTTGAACGTATACAACTATGATTAAGACTTGGATTATCTAGTTATTTCCTGATGTAAGGAGTTACATTGTAGTGCTCACGGGTTATAGCTATCACTTAAAGGAGTTACATTGTAGTACTCAGTGTCACACGCAGATGTCGATGTGGATAATTTCAAGAGGTGTTGTACTTCTTATACTTTTTTGGTTGAGTATAGAGTACTTATAGATTTAATCTTGCACCGTTCTTCAATCAACAACAGTGCAAGATTAAGTAACAAATTTGGGAGATTTTACTTCATTTTCAAGTTTGGTATATCGGGTTTACTTCACCAAGTGGTCACAACAATAGCCGACAGAATTCGAGGTTGGTAAGTTAGCCAGAGAGTTTAAAGGTTGAGATGTAATCAGCAATTCTCACGGGATATTATTGTGCTATACCACGACAATGGTACTTCACAGTCTAAGAAAAATCCTTCAAAGTTCTTCAATGTCTTTCATAACTTTTCAAGATTGTTGCTTTTGACAAGAACTTCTCGAGTATATGGACGTACACGACAATGATACTTCCAAGAGTTCGCAACCATCATGATGGAAAATGTGTACATCCGGGACTTAGTTGACTTTGATGTTACCATGTCAACTTCTAGGGAGAAGTAGCGTAGACTACTTTACCTAGTATGGTTCATGAAGTATTCTGCTTACGTGAGAAGAATTGTTGCTGGTTCTTTGCATGTACCCCCGAACGAATATTCACCAAGACCTAATGACAAGTAGCAGTAGTATTTGATGTGGTTTTCTACTTCTACAAAATTCCACTATGCACGTAAATGTCAAATAGAAGTTTTTTCTAGCTACATCAAAGTTTCAGAATCTGCTCAAGATAGGGATGTTGGTTTGGGGGGAAGCCGATTCAGAAACTTCGCCAAAAAGAAGTCTAAGAAGAAAGCTTTTCAAGACATGCTGCATGAATTGGGGGGAAGTTAATCCAACTCATGCATACTACAATGGTTCCTGTACAATTAAAGACACTGAAGATCCAAGCTGGAGTACAAGTTTCAAGACCAGGAGAACTCAGAAGACATCTTCAGCTTTGGAAGCGCTTTGGAAGACTTTATTTGTGTTGTATTTGTACCTGATAGGAACATTGTAAGTAATTCCGTATGTCCACATATTGGGGGAAGATTGTTAGCCTTAAAATATGTTGACTTATCCGGAATTACATTAGTTGATAAATAGCCAAACACGCAGGGACTAGATTAGACTATTTAGTATAGTTTAGTTGTGTTTGGACTATAAATACCCCTTCCATACTTCCATGGAGGGGTGAGGATTCATTTGTATCATTTCACCAAAGTGTGTGTGTGTGTTCTTTCTCTCTCTAAAACACATATACATCTTTCCTTTCTCTCTCTAAATAAAATGGCTAAGTTCTTGTTTAATCCCCCCGACCTCCGGATCGAGTTTAGCTAGTGTTTCTTATTGTGTACAGCAAGGGTAAACTCACTTGACACGTCAGTGTCACATCAGCTTTCTCTCTCCAACTTTAAAACTCACTACAACTCACCTTTCAACCTTAATAGCAACTCACCTTTCAACTAACAATCACATTTAGTCACTATTTTTTTTATTTAAATAATTTTATTCATAAACTAAAAACGTAAATATTAACGTAAACGTAAATGTACGATATTAATAAAAACGTAAACTAAATTAAAAACTTTTATTCATAAATTAAAAACTTAAATGATATATAGATAAATAAAAACGATAAGATACATAGATAAATAAAAACGTAAACTACTATTGCAAATTATACTTCAACTTAATCGCCGCCCTTGCTTCATCCATTGCCATCCGCTGATCTTCGGTCAAGTGATCGTATGGCTGGAGATAGAACCTTTTGTCTTCTTGGCGTGCTCGATACTCCTGAGCTGCAACCTCTCGTTCACGACATTCCACATCCCTCCTTTTAATCTCTTTTTTTTACATGTCTCAATAGGGCCGTAAACGAACTGAACGTTTAGTAACATTTCATAAACCGTTCAGTAAAAAGTTCGTTTATGTTCGCTTATTTATTAAATGAACGAACATGAACAACATTTAACGTTCGTTTATTTAAATGAACGAACATGAACAAAAGTCTTATCCGTTCATTTATGTTCGCGAACGTCCGATTATTCACTCGTATATGATTATATATATGTTTATGTTCGTATATCATATTTTTTTAATATATAGTCACAAAATTGTGGTGCGTGGATAACTCTATTGTGTATATTTTTGTAAACTTGTGGTGTGCGGATAACAATGGTTAAAAAAATAAAAAATAATAAAAAAATAAAAGAAAACACAATATTATGTATATATTTGTAAATTTTATGTTTATTTTTTGACATTCATTTACGTTCGTTCATTTATGTTCGTTTAATATCTTAATTAACGAACATAAACAAACATAAACAACCTTATTTCTTAATAAACGAACATGAACAAGCAAAATTCATTCGTTTAAGCAATCGTATCAATTTATATGTCCGACTAAAATTAAATAAAAAGACGCGACAAAACTTTTCACAAACCCCGCTTAATTTTTCCCAAAATGAAACTTTCCTCTCAACATTTCACAAACACCCCTTAATTTTTTCCTCAAAATCAAATTGTCCATCTACTCATCTTCATTTGTTATCTCAGATTCACATCCTCCTCATGCTTATTTTATCCCCAAACTAATTTTCTTAATTGTCTCACACCCGTAACCATCACCCGTCTTAATCTCAGATCCGCTATTTCACATTATAATGATTGTTTTTTTAATAAAATAGGTGCTTGTGCAGGTTGATTAGATCGAACAATGTTTACTTAAATCAGCATCCCCTCGTTAATTAATTATGTAAGTACCTGCTTTATCAAGTTTATTAATTTGTGTCTTTTAGTATGATGTTTTTATTATTAGATTGATAAGTTTTTACTTCTAGATTTTATAATGCTTCAAATAAGAATGATTTTATGATGCTTTTAGTATTTATTGGAACCTCGAATAACTATCATTAAGGATCCAACGTTACTAGGTACATTTTGGAATATTGTTTGACCTGGATCCTTTTTCTTAACACTATAATCTTAAAACTTTCTTGCCAACTACACCAGAATTAGAAACCTTATCGAGGTGTGTTTATTAGCTGATTTTTACAAAATCTTAAGCGTAGAAAGATGGTTACCTGTGGCAGTGAAGGGCGGTGATTGATACTCGGAGTAACTGAGTGGGTCTTCATATTGTTGATGAATCATGATCTACTTATGAAGGTTTCTGTTTTTTGAAGTATTTGAGTGCATAATATGTTTATACTGAAAGCTTCGCTTTGAAGTAAAGTTATATTAAGTTGACTAGAGTGGCTAAATTGCTTAATTTAATACAATATTAGAAAGGATGCTATTATTGCCGGAAGTAGTCTGTTATACTCTTCCACTTGGTAGACAATATTGTATATTTACAAATGTCTACTGCTAGAAGTTACTGCCGAGGAGATGTGGTATGCTCACTAATTCACCTTTCTGAATTTGCTTATATTCTCAGGGTAAAGAGCGGCATCCATATCCAGTTGGATATGTTGCTCATCGGAACAATAGCGGGAATACCTATAAGATGATGATCATTGAGGGGCTTAAAGGACCTGAATTCGTGGTGCGTGGATAACTTTATATTTCTTTTGAGCTTCTAAGAGTATTGGTAACACTCATTAATGAAAAGAAACTTTTTAATGTGATAACTTTTCAGATTAGTTCCACGGACGGGCAATCTTGTTCTGGTCAAACTCCAGATATTGCATGGGAGGGATTTCAAAAGAAGGGATGTGTTCGCATAAAATTCTGGCGAGGAAAGATTTTCATGCAAGATAGATGGTGCAGAGGTGGTTATACTGGTTCCTTCTTGCATTCACATCACTAGACCTATTTATGTAAATCATTATGATGCTTAGGTTTTTTCTTTCTAGTTCTATAATTACCAGCACTAGTTTTATTTATAAGTTAAGATGCATACGCTTATGCATAGCAAGTTCATCCATGAATTAGGGAAAAATAAAAGGGATCAAAGAACGTGTTTCACTGTTTGAATAGCTCTACAATATTTGGGTACCTGCTAAAATCTCTTGATGTGACTGGTAAAATCATAGTGCTCTAGATAAGCAACAATATAATGTAAATTGCAATTACTTTCTTCCAACAATGCAGCTTTTTGGGTTTAAAAACCCGCATGTCATGAGGTTACTTTGAGGATTGAAGGCAAATGTCAGTCAAATTAAAGAGCCAAGTTTGCCATACAACTCTTTTCCATATCCACTTCTAATAGTCTTTTTTCTTTATATAATAACGACCATAAATTGAACTTGATGTTACAGACCGCAAAACAGGACTATGGGAAAAAAAGCTAAACGAAAGAATCGCTAAAATATCTGGTAAGTCCCTGTTATCAGGGTGTGTTTTAGTTTTCCAGGATTTAATTTTAGCTCACTATCGAAGTATTTGTTTGTCTCAAGTTTACATTGTGTTCCAGGTTGGGGCACAAACAGAGACCCAACTTAAGGAAAAGAAACAGAAAGTAGAAGATGCACTCAATGCAACAAAGGTTATTACTATCTATTCTTACTTTTAAAAACCACTTTTGGCTTTTATTTTCTTACATTCAGTCAGTGTTGTAAAAAGCGGCCTAGGCGGCCGCCTAGGCGGCGCCTAGGCGCTAGTCGGGCATACACCGCCCCGATTTAGGGCAAATCGGCCAAACTAGGCGTTTTGGTCAAAGGCGGTCAAACATCCCGCCTAGGCGGGTCAAATCGTTCAAATCGGGCTAGGCGGGTTCAAGAAATTGGCTGATTTTGTATGTTTCGATCTTTTTGATTGTGTTTAACTTAAGAAATAGAGGTTATTTTCTAGTGATGGAAGAGTTAAAAAGGAGAGAAGAAGGTGAGATGGTTGGTGGAGAAGGTGACACAGTGAATGGAGGCTGTGTTATAATGATTTAACCTAATAACTTATTGGGCCACTAAAAAACTAATACAATGGGCCTAAAAATAATTTATTGGGCTTTAATAGTT
>BQNB010136115.1:0-18047 GCA_026074375.1 Tanacetum coccineum
TGTTTGTTCACCCTTTGAACATTGGTCCAAACTGGTTTTTCAAACCTTTGATTATTATACCAGTTATTGCAATCTTTCCTCAAATGTTCAAAACTACCACACACATGACAAGCTTTGTTGAACATCTCAAAATCATTCCTTAATTTTTGAGACATCTGCTGGTTCTAATTTCTCTTGTTTCCTCTAGGACTAGGTGTGCTTTGCCTATTTTTATCAACTAATGTGTTCCTAGGAGATTTTACTTGCTTAGCAGACTTAACAAAGTTTATCTTAGCAAAATTAGGTTTATTAAACATCTCAACAGTTTTAATCTTAGGCATATTTTCTTCCTCACTTTCAGATACCCAATCCTCAATAATTGGGGCTCCATCTTCTTTCCTAGCAGTCTTAGGTTCATTAGTCTCAATAGTAGACTTTTCAACTGTAGACTCACTAGCAGACTCATTCACATCAACAAAATCATCTAGACTAGGATAAACTAAATCAGATTTTGGTGGCATAAAATTCCCAGTATAGGGAGGTGAGACAACATTATACCCTAATCCTGTTTTATACTTATCCATTATCTGTCTGTCTAGAAGTTTACTTAGGCTTTTAGATGAATCTTTAAATTTTTGTACTGTAAGTTGAACCTCATGGTTTTCTTTTGTAACTAACTCCAACTTCCTTTTAAGCTCTGTAATATCTAAATCTTTTAAAGAGATTTCACGTTCTAATAGTTTTATATCTTCCTCATACACAGACTCATTTTTCTTAAAGACTAACAGTATAGCTTCTACAGATTCTAAACCTGTTTTATAAGAGACATCACTCATCCTAGCTGTTCTTAAGTCTTTAACTAATTGTTCATTTTGTTCTTTTAGATTTTTGACACATTCTAAACAAGATGAATAATAATTTGAGTCATTAGATACCTTAGAGTTTGTAGAAGAACTTGAACTTGTTGAAGAATAAGCCATGAGAGCAAAATTGGTTAGACCTTCTTCTGCTTGGTCACTCCAATCATATCCAAGGTCATCATATTGAGATACTAAGGCATTTGAAGTAGTTTCCTCAACTGGCACATTCCTTCTGGTAGGCTCCGTATTTCTGCTGTCTTGATTTCTGGGTGCCCTGCACTCTCTTACAAAGTGTCCCATTTTGTGGCAGTTGAAACACTCCACCTTGGACTTGTCAAACCCAATTCTTTCTTTGTTGGCCATGTCCAGCTTCCTTCCAGTATTCTTCAGGAATCTTATTGCCCTTATAGTCAGCATATCAATGTTCTACCTCAAATCCATCTCTTCTAGATCATCAGGATTAATTTGTTGTAGATCTTCATTATCTAGCTATGGATAACTTGGTTGGCTAGCAAAGAAGGAATAAAGCACAACATCACTCAAATTTTTAACAATTGTTGAGCTATCAACAGCACCCTGAGTGCTAGCAGTATTAACACTCTGAGCAGTATTAACTGTTCTAGATGCACTATTAGTGATGCTATAGGACAAACAGGCTACATTGTGTGAGTTTGTGGTTGAGCTAGATGTCCCCTTGACCTTTGATTCATAAGCCTTCAGGTTGTTGAAGAGGTCATCTAAACTTAATGTCTCTATCTCTGGTTTGTTCCTCCACACAATAGTATGCATAGTCCATTCTTGAGACAAACTTCTCAAGAACTTCTGATTGATGTCTTCTTGAGGAATAACTTCACCATGCATATCCAATTGACTAATTAGCTTTTGAAGCCTTTCATAGGTTTGCTTAATCACTTTTGTACTGGATGCAGCAAAGTTTTCATATTGCTGCTTCAGAAGATTTTTCTACGTTTTCTTTGTCGCAGCATTCTCACGCCACCATCTGTTCTCAATAGGCATGCATCAGTGTCTTAGCATCTTATAGCCGCCTCCCCGCCTCTCGCCTCTCTTTCCCCCAATTGATGTGTGTAGTGTCCCTCTAGGTGTCAACAAATGTGTGTTTAGCTTTCAACTCTGCCTTTCTTTCGGCCTGTCTGTTCAACACTTGTAGAAGGGATACTGTCTCATTTACCATCACTCACTAATTGTGTGTGTTACAGAGAGGGTGCATTACCATTATCTAGATCTTCCATAGAGTTTAATCAATGGCACTGGGTACTGTCCATCTTATTTCCAGAGAGTATAACTCACCAGGCTAGAGTATAGGTAGTGATGGTTTGAGTAGATTAAGGTATCATTGCTTCTTAAAGAAGTAGATCTTATATCGTAGTAAAGTGTTCTTTTTATTCAAGCTTCTCCAAAAGCTAGCGATATCACATGTTGATCCCAAAAGACTCTCGCTCGCGCTCCTCTCTCTCACCTTAGCTGTGTGTGTGTAAGTAATAGTTATGCAAGATAAATAAACACAACATCACTCCCCACCCCCGCCACCCACCTGAGAAGTATCGCTCTCTCCTCAATACCCTCCCATGGTCTCGCGTCGCGCAATGTTACTAAGAAGAATTATAATAGCATAAATCTATGTAGAAACAAAATCAATAAAATAGTTTACTAAACTTTCAGCCGCAATATAACTCTCTCTCGATCGCTGTTCTAATAGGGTTTGGCGCGCGCGCTCAAAACTTGAAGCTACAAATAGATTAACAGAACAATGAAAAGTGTGATTATTCTCTCTATGGCCTAGGACCTCCTTTTATATATACAAGAGTCCTAGTTGATTTACAATATTTACAGATATAGATTTAGCATATTCACTAGGTGTGTGTTCTATAAATAACTATACTTATGTATTCTTGTGTCTCAAATCAAACCTTTTCTTTCACCGCAGTCTTAAATCCTTGAGCAGTTGTCTTCTCGTGTGTGTAATGTGTGTGTTGTAACCTGCAAGCATTAACTTTTATTCTAGCTGCACTAAACTGGTACAGCAGTCAGGAACATGCTCTTGAATACCGCGCGCTTCATGTGTTATCAACTGTACTAAGTTACACTAGTAGTAATGCCTTTATGTAAAAGTTGTAAACTTTACTCAAGCAGTTATAACTGTATTACTAGCAGTACTAAGTTACACTTTAAAAATAGTAGAATCTTGTATACTAGCAGTATTAAACTCACGCTCTTGGTAGTATTTCTTCTAAGTCTTGAGCAGTCTTAACTTCTATTAGTCGTTAGTAAATATATACTAGCAGTAGTAATAGCTAGTACTAAACTACTTCGTTTATTTTTCACAAATATCATAAACTAGTACTAAGTTAGGTCTTAGCACGTACTCTAAACCTTAAGCCAGCAGTAACTTCCAAACAACTTCAAAAGTCGTTTAATCCAACATCTTTGCTCCCGTAAAATGGACCTACCAATCGTGGACTTAAACAGAAGATTTATTAGTTTTTCTAGTTAATTAACAATTTTATTCGTTTATCGTGCCACCTTTTTATTCTTTTTTTATATGAGATTGGATGCATTCGCGCGCAAGCCGACAATAACCTTCCCCCGTCCACATGCCCCCCCCGCCCCCTCTCCTACCCCCTCCCCCCTAAGCTACTGCAAACGCTCGCGCGCGCACACACACGCTTTTGTTTGGGGGGGAGGTCAATGTTGCAGTTTTTTATGGCCCAATATGCCTTGTGTTCTAATTCGACAAGAAGGTGGCATGCCTTGCCATAGATTATCCTAAACGGGGTTGTTCCTAAAGGGGTTTTAAACGCTGTACGAAATACCCATAATGCGTCATCTAATTTATAGGACCTCCGTCACACCTCCCCCCTCCCACCCCTGATAGAGATACCCCATGGTTTTTTAGAGCATGCGCTTTTATTTGCCCCAAACGGTTTGCTCATTCTCTACCTCTATCCCCGTTTGTCTGAGGGTGATAATGATATGGAGACAATCGGTGAAACACCCATAACACACGGCACGCGCACTCGCGCGCTTTTCGTCGCATTTGGTAGTAGCAGAAATGAGTACCCTATCGACTATAAATTGGCCTTCAGTATTCCAATTTATGCGAAATACGCGCACGCACTAAGAAAGTGTGTACTACGTTCACACGCCCCCACACCCCCCCCCCCCCCCCCCCCCCCCCCCCCCCCCCCCCTAGCATCACTGGTGGGAAAGGCCTGAGCTTCTACCCACTTGGATACGTAGTCGATAGCTACTAGGATGTATTTATTTCCGTTTGATGAGGGGAAAGGTCCCATAAAGTCTATCCCTCATTGAATATTTCGCAGACTTGGATGTATTTTTGAGGTATTTCGTCTCTCGAGGAAATGTTTCCAGCCCGTTGACATGCATCACAAACTTGGACCAATTTACGTGCATCGTGAAAGATATGTGGCCAGTAAAACCCGACATTGAAGACTTTTCTTGCGGTGGTGGCAATGCCATGATGTCCTCCGGATGGTCCGCTGTGCATTGTCGAATTAATTTGTGCGATTCTTCTCCGGCTAGCTCTTCGTATGATTCGGTTGGCATAATGTTTAATTTAGAAGGGCTATCCCAAAAAGTAATGCCTCAACTCGTTGAGTATTTTTGCTTCTTTGGACGGGTGGATCGGAAGGGTAGTCACTCGGTACGCTAATTAGTTGAATAATCGGCATTACCAAGGTTTTGTTATTTTTTTCGGAGATCGCCATCAATCGCTCTTCAGGAAACTAAAGTCCTTTATCTTCAGCCTGGTTAGCTTCCCTAGATTGGAGTTTTTCGAGTCGGGTAGATGATCGTGCTAGATTTTCTGAACCTTTCTTATCAGGATCTGGATACTCAAAGTCTTGGAACTGAAGATCCATCGAATTAGGCGTGGTTTTGCATCTTGTTTTGTGAATAGATACCGCAGGTCAAATGGTAACGACCAATCTGGCTTGATCATAATTAGTACCTATGTCAGTTCACATTTTAATGTCTCGAATGCTTGGATGCATTCTTCAGAGAAGTTGAATGGTGCATCTTTAACTAGGAGTTGGGTCATCGGGCTTGCGACTTGTAAGAAATCCTTTATGAACCTTCTATAGAAACTAGCGTGTCCTAGAAAGCTTCGAATGGCTTTCACATTTGTTGGATATGGTAGTTTAGAGATTGCCTCAATTTTTACTTTATCTACCTCAATCCCAGAACCTAAGACCTTATGGCTGAGGACGATCCCTTCCTTAACCATGAAGTGGCATATTCCTAGATTCAATACAAGGTTGGTTTCCTCGCCCTTTTTAGCATCTTCTCCAAGTTGCTAGGCAGTGGTCGAAAGAACTACCAAAGACGTAGAAGTCGTCCATGAATACTTTCATGCTATCCTTGATGAGCTCATAGAATATTGCTGTCATGCAGCGTTGTAAAGTGGCTGAGGCATTGCATAATCCGAAGGGCATTCGTTTATATGTGAAGGTCCTATAATGGCAAGTGAATGTGGTTTTCTCTTGGTCTTCTGGAGCGATAGGGATTTGAAAGTATCTCAGAAAAAACCCATTCTAGAGAGATGTATCATTGCACAGGCCAAATGTTCGAGCATCTGATCGATGATCGGAAGTGAAAGTGATCTTTCCGGACGTCAGTATTATTCAACTTTCGGTAGTCGATACAAATACGTCATCCGTGACGGATTGTTGTGGGATGAGCTCATCCCGTACTCATTCTTTACTCGGTTCATCCCTCCCTTCTTTGGGACAACCTGGACAGGGCTTACCCATGGACTGTCAAAGATGGGATAGATTAATCTAGCGTCAAGGAGTTTTATGACTTCCTTTTTTACTACCTCCTTGATGTTAGGGTTAACTCGTCTTTGAGGTTGGACACTTGGTTTGAACTCATCTTCCATGAGGATTTTATGAGTACAAAAATGATGAGTCAATTCCTTTAATGTTCGCAATACTCCAAGCGATTGCCCCTTTATGATTTTGAAGAACCTCTAAGAGTCTGGTTTTTTTGTTGGTGGACAATGCAGATGAGATGACCACTGGGAGTTGGTTGTCTTCCTGGAGGAAAGCGTACTCAAGATGTTTAGGTAATTCCTTCAATTCGAATTTGGGTGGTTCTACGCTTGATGGTTTCAATTGATTGTCCGGGGCTTTCCATTCAAGTGGTTCTACAGGCTCTGACCTCGGGTAGAAAGAAACAACGAGTGCTTTGTTAGAATCTTCCTCTTCTTCTTCTTTAGTCCATTTTCCGTCATGGTTTACTATGTCGACCCATTATTCCTGGATCAGCTTAGCGGTGTGATCAGCGCAGTACAAGTAATCATCGCGGGAGTGTTTGGATTTCATAGATTTCCTGATATTGAAGGTGCTGGTTTCACTTCCGACCCTTAAACTCAATTTTCCCTCGTGTACGTCGATCACAGACCTTGCCATGGCGAGGAAGGGCCGTCCCAAAATGATCAGGACTAACTCGTCTTCGTCCATCTCTAAAATTACAAAATCGACCGGGAAGATGAATTGCCTACCTTTACCAATAGATTCTCGTAGACCCTGATGGGGTATTTGATAGACCGATCGGCCAACTAAATACTCATTTTGGTAGGTTTGAGTTTAGAAATCTCTAATCGTCGAAAGAGAGAATGGTTAATAAAAAAATTTTTTTTTTTTTTATAAATTATTAATTTTATGGCATATAGGTTAATACTTGCATTAAATCAGCCAGTCGTTTTACTGCAGGGGTCCGATCGAGACTTGGTAGTGTGAAGCTTCCTGGGTCTCCTTCCTTTTGGGGCGACTCCTTTGAATGATAGCGGAACACTCCTCACTAAGTTTGATTGAGGAGGCTGCTTTCTCAAGTTTTTCCTTATGCGAAAGTAGGTCTTTCAAAACTTTAGCTCCCTTTGGCATGTGAATCATTGCTTCAAGGAATGGTAGATTGATATGAATTGCTTAAAGATTGAAAGAAGCCACTCATCCTCGTCATCCTTTTTCTGCTTCTTTAATCTGGATGGAAAAGGTAGATTGGATATTTTGGAAGGCTCGTAAAGGATGGATGGCTGAGGGGCGGGTTCTTGTGTAATGTTTGGTTTGGCGCCCTCGGGCCCTTCCTTTTTGGTTTCCCCTTCGGTGAAGTTGTCAGTCACTGGTCGTGGTGGGGCTGGAAAAGGTAGTTTTGTGTTGCTAATTTCCTGATCTGTTGTTAGGGCGAAGGTCGGTGCTTCAGGTTTTTAGGAGTTTCGCTTTT
The DNA here is from genome assembly GCA_026074375.1 of Tanacetum coccineum. NCBI lineage: Eukaryota > Viridiplantae > Streptophyta > Magnoliopsida > Asterales > Asteraceae > Tanacetum > Tanacetum coccineum. Next base: position 7,101 of record BQNB010136115.1, read on the forward strand.
GATAATCATTAAGACGGTATTTGGGTGTATTGTTTCATGCAGTTCCTTGCGGATGTTGGACAAAGCATATATCCTATCCTTTTGTGTGGAGACTTCTTTCGAGCATTGAAGTTGGCGAGCTCGTCCTCAAACTTATTTCTGACAATCCATTCAGGGCCATCCTCCCCTTTTTCTTTATGTTTGTTGTTCCCCCATGGTGAGGTATCGTCGTTCTGATAGAACCTCAGAAGGGAATGGTCATTATAGATGTCTCCCCCAGATAAGAATACATGTTCGGCCTGGCTATGTTGCTTGCATTCATTCAGCCTAGTAGATCCTCCACAGTATTTCATAGATTACGGTAGGGGTTTTTAGCCCACCTCTCGTAGTATGGTGTCTTCAAGGTAGGAGATTTTAATTGCATCCCTTTTTAGGCGCCCCTGAATGTGGTTGCATTGTTCTGAAAATGAAGAATGTTCAGGGGTGGTGACATGTCAACTCCCACAGTTTCATCTTGTATTCGACATATTCTTCAATGCGATTCCCCCTTATTCTTCGGTGAGTGGTGGAAGAGGAATTAAGTGTACTGGTCGAGTTTCTATATCGTCTAGGGATATGTTATCATGAAAATATTTTGCACAGAATGCCATCTTCTGTATTCCATGCTAGGGGACTTGGTTGATAAGTCCTTGAAAGATCCAGGGCACTTTGATGGGTTTTATCGTCCCCTTGTTTGAATCGAATGATTAAGTCTCTAAGGGCTGAGGTACATCCAACCAGAAAGAAATTGTCAAGGAATCGTGACACGAGCTGATCCCACGTCATGACTTGAGTGGGGGGTATTCTGTCAAGTCATTCTATCGCTTTTCCTTTGAGGGAGAAGTAGAAGAATCTTAACCTAGATGTATCCTTTGTGGCTCCATCAGCTTGTATGTTATCAACGATACTTAGATAGTGTTTAAACATAGCAGTGGGGGTCTCGGTTCTCAGTCCCTGGAAAGTGCATGTATTTTGAATCAACCAGATGTCGTGTGAGTTAACAATTCTTCCGGTTTGTTCGGTTGGAACGGTGGTTGGATTTTGGAAACCAGAGGATGTGGGGCGAGAATGTTCATGCAAGGTCTTGGGAGGGGTTGGCGGTTTAGGTCTGGTGTTGTTGGACAAAGATACTTCATCGTCAAAGAGGTTTCTTTCGGCAATAGCAAGAGAATCGTTTTGATGTGATCACAAAGCAGCTCTCCTAAGCCTTCAAAATTCTCTTTCTTTTTTTTTTTTTTTTTTTTTTTTTTTTTTTTTTTTTTTTCTTTTTTATTTTAAGGTTTGTCGAGAGGTTCCGTTAACATTTTAACGGTGCTACGTGTCATGGTGACAGATTTACGAAACAAATATAACGAGGAAAAGATATACTACAAGAAAGCTAATACGCGGAATTAAATTCTCACTTGAAAGGATTCAATAGAGTAGAACTAAGCTAAACTATGACCAGAACCTAACTATTCACCAGGCGGCGGCGCCAAAAACTTGATGCGGTCGTCGTAGGACTTCTACAAGAAGTTTTACAACTCCCTAGGCAGAGCACCTAATCGTTTTAGTAGTAGTATAGGAAAGATCGTTCACTCAGGGAATAGGTTGGGAAGGCTTGATCACGGTCTAACAGAATTCTAAAGGTTGAAAGAAGAGTATTTTTGTGTTTTTATATTTTATGAAAGCAGTAAATCATATGTTTGAGAGGTGGTTTGGTTTTAGCTATTTAAACTAAATGACAATCTAAACTTTGGTGATAATAATAAGATAAAAGACTATGCTTATTTAATCATGTATTACTCCCTAGATTGCTTCTCCTGTGTTGTTGCTTTGTCACCCTTGTGATGATCTGTGTAATTATTTCCTAAGTCATGAACGAATTACACGAACCCGCCGTCTACTTAGTATTCCGCTAGAGCAACGCACAAGTAAGGTAGTATGAAGACTATTTACAAGCCCCTAGGAGTACACTAAGTGCATGTGAAATATATTAAGAGTGGATCAACCATATTAGGGGGCAAGGGGAGTTTGCATACTTTACTCGATGGTATCTTTATACACAATCATGTGTTTCCTAGAACATATCAGCTAGCGATGGCAAACAAAAAGATAGTTTTCTAAGACTAACTGCACATCCATCACAAGAAGCAACACCACTAAGATCTACATTCTAGGTTTCATACAATCATAAATAAACACAATAGGAGGCTTAGCCTAGCATGTTAATAAAGCAAGAACATAGATGAATCAAACAACACATAGACATATTGAATGATTAAATAAACCTTACTTGATTAAAACATGAGTTGGAGGAAGTACAATAGGGTTTTTAGTTCCTAAAATCGTCCCTAACAGCTGCTAAATGAACTAGGGTTCGTACCTCTTTTTTATTTTAAAGTTACCACACTCAAAAACCCTAATTCGGGTTTGTTTATATGGAAATCGCTGCGATGGCGTCGCATTTTAATCGTGATGCCGTCATGAAAGAGAATATTCTAGATAATGGGTTAGGTTGTGCACTCTGACGCCATCATGAGATCCAGTGATACCGTCTTGGTCTTCGTTGAGACGGCGTCACGTTATATTGGTGACGCCGTCTCCAGCCACTATAGAGAAATTCTTGAGCAATGTTGGTGTAGGTCCGTAGTCTTGTCTGTTTCTTCTCCAAATGAGCCCAAGTCATGTGTAATTCTTCCAAATGTCTTCCAAATGTAAAATACATGAAAAGGAACGATTAAGTACCTATTTTAGGCATAAAAACACGATTTAGGGGGTTAAACGACCCCGAAAAAGGGTATAAAATGACACCTCATCACAAACCAACGTTCTAATTGGATTAATAATGGTTAATACAGTTTTCTTATATTTGGCTAGATCGCTCTTTTATCTTCTGTCTATTTACTTGCATGTGTTATTGTGTCTTAAGTTGATTTAAGTTACCACAAAACCCGTGCCAGTCTCTTAGGCTGAAAAACCCCTTATCCGTTAGATTTAAGATTAACATAGGCTTAGCATATGTTTAACATAGAATAGAATTAACTTAGTTAAATAACCAAAATATTAATAAATTGAAAGATTGTTTCTCACTCTTAGTGATCGACACCCTACTTACCATGAACTCCCATCTGACTGGGTACACTGCCCGTTAAAGTGTTGTTTTTGTTAAAGTCGGCAAAATATAAATTTAAAACTTGAAACATAAATTACAACCACACAATGTCACAATCAAGTTTTTGGCGCCGTTGTTGGGCATTGAAAACTTTAATCTTGATTTGTGTTTATTTGATATTTTGGTTTTTAACATTAAATTAGTCTAACCTTTAGGATTAGTGTTAGTGTAATTTAGATTAGTGTATAATTATATATAATTTTGTACATTTGCTTGTATATTTTGTTTGTTTAATTGTTTATTAGTTAGCTTGTTTGTGTGTTTAATTGTTTTTAATACACTATTCTGGTCGATAACCTGATACGGTGTATCCACTTCCATTGGATATGGCGTATCCAACTTTCTTATCCAATACAGCGTATTCATTCAAAAGATTAATACGACGTATTTAGACTTATTGAATACGGCGTATTGGTCGACTGAAACAGTAACAAAAGCTGATTTTCGATTTGATTTCCGTAATATTGTATTTTTCTTCTCCCGAGACTTATACTACTGATTGTATATCCATTGTTTCAGTTGTGCATGACATCAGTTCAACAAAGGAATATTTACGCCCTTCAGTATCTGAAACAAGAACTTTTTTCATCTAGAAGCTTCTCAAGACAATATGTATTGACAAAATATGATCACCTGAATTCAATCTATTTTTCTGATTTAGAAGAATATTAAGATAGTTGCAGAAAAAAGGCAGAAACCAGGGAAACAAATACATGAGCAAAACCCGGTGACTATTGGATCGGGAATTGCTAGGCCTAAAATCGATGGACAAGGATCACTTTGAATAAAAGGCCCTATTTCTTATTGGAACTACAGAGACAACACCTTCAGGGTTCGTTCATGAAGATGCGAAAGAACTCATTGTGAAACTCTAAGATTGTCAATTATTCCATATCACTAACATAACTCTGAGACCACAGTGTGCTTAAGCCTTCCCTATGTCCCTATGTTAAGCACGAGTCATTGGTAAAGAAAAAAACCATCTGGTGCAAATTAGAACGTGGGAAGATCTAAAGACAAAGTTTCTAAGCAAATATTGTCCACCTGCTCGAACTACGAAGAAAATGGAGGAGATCAACAACTTTCAGCAAGAACCAGATGAAACCCTTTACCAAGCATGGGAGCGATTTAAAGAACTCTTGATGAAGTGTCCTCAACACTATTTAACAGAGATGCAGGAGGTAATCTTGTTTTATAATGGATTGGAAGTTCCAACTCGACAAATTCTTGATTCAAAAGGTGCCATACCATCTAAGACTGCTGCCGATGCAAAAGTAGCCATACAAAAAATGGTTGAATACTCTCAAAAATGGCACAATGGAACATATAGGACAGGATAGTACTGAAATTATGATGGATTGCGCTTTTCATAGATCAACTAAAAAATCTTTGAAGGGAAATCAAGAAGGTAAATGAAAAGGTTTATTCTGCTCAAATAGGATGTGAGCAATGTAAAGGACCCCACTATACCAAAGATTGCACACTCAAAGAAAAAGGTAAAACCCCCGAAGTAGCTTACTACACTCAATTTAGTAGACCTTTCCAAGGAGGGGGATATAGAGTAGCAGCTCTGGGATTCTACTAGAGGAACAATGTAACCCCTTCGTATCAAGAATGAAGACAATCTATGGAAGATACCCTAAGCAAGTTTATGAGTGAATCAGCAAAGAGAAGAATAATGTTAGTGTCAAGACAAAGATAAATTTCATTTATAAACGTTGAATGGGTTTTTTGTTTTTTTTTTTTTTTTTTTGTTACTACGTAAGAAAAAATAAGGGATCGTATGGACCGCAATTCTTGGAAGCTTACTCATATGAAGCTTCACATATCGATAATTCCATACCCCGAAAGGAGAAAGACCCATGAAGTTTCACTTTACCTTGCTATATTAATAATGTTTGCTTTGATAATGCCATTGCTGACTTAGGAGCTAGCGTAAGTGTCATGCCTCTCTCGACCTACCTTAACTTAGGTTTAGGCAAATTCACTCACACTAAGTTGACATTTGAAATAGTAGATAGGACTGTGAAATATCCAAAAGAAATTGCTAAAAATTTGCTAGTAGGTATTGGCAAATTTCTTTTCCTCGTAGACTTTATAATTCTTGATATGCCCGAGGATGTCAAAGTGCCCTTGATCCTCGAAAGACCATTTTTGTCTACTCCTCATTCTAAGATTGATGTATTCAAAAGGAAGATTACATTAAGGGTTAGGGATGAGAAAATTATTTTTAAAAGTGTTAAACCTGCTAGTAGTTTGATTAAGAGAGTCTACATGTTAATCTTAAGAGAAAGAATGGAACTTGATTTAGAAGCTAGGCTAATGGGAGAGACTTTGGTGTTAAATAGATCATTAGACCCTTTACACGGAGATTACATCGAATTGAATGATCTTAATGTACCATTAGAACTTAGGTGAAATCAAGTTGATGATTTGATGCCCACCATTGAGGAAGGTGAGGTAATTGATGAGCCCATGATTGACATAATCAAGACTAGGAATAATGAAAGTTTTGACGAGTACCCTAGTTTTTGTGACTTTGACCAGAAGATCCATATTGATTGTGCAACACGTAAGATTTTCTTGCTGGGGATAGGTTTCGAGCATGTAAATGCTATTTTTTTCCTAATTTTGTCCGTTAATGTGATGTCTAGGGAGTTCTATAATTCTATAATAAAGGACAAAGTTGAATACAAAGGAAAGAACGTAGTCGGAGCTTTTATGAATGTACCTATTTTTGTTGGAAATTTTTCTGTTGTAACTCATTTTGCAGTAGTGGAGAATATGGATGGCTACCGAGATCAAGACATGGGAGATGTCATTCTTGGAAGAACCATACTACAAGCTTGCGTGTGAAAGCAAGAAAGTTTTGATGGGTTATTCACTATCCACAATGGTATTGTTACGTGATTACCAAAATGGCACGATACATCCAAGGTTTTAAACATCTATCCCTACCCAATGCAACAAGATCAAGCGTTACTAAAGGTGAGTATGCATGATAAGCTGAATGGAATCTCGCATCCATACCAAAAGGTCAAAAGTTTCTACAAGGAGGTCTTGAACTTAGGACCTGAATATGTCTAAGATGTGAAGATGGACGAATGGCTCATACGCGGGCACGTCAGCATGCATGATATGGAGTGAAGAAAGCTAAAGAAAAAGTCTAACTTAAAGACTAGCTGAAAGAAAAGTGCTTCCCGAGATACAACCCGGATTGTTATTTATTTTTATCGAGTATGTCTTCCTAGACATCAATACGGCGTATCCGCTCCATTCCATATGGCGTATTGAATGTTTGGACGTTATCAGTCCTTTATTTTTATGCACTTTAAACATTATGTTTATTTGTTCCTCTACGGGCGTTTCATGTACATGATACGGCGTATTTGGCAGACTGACCCGTATTTAGATGCTTGTTACAGGTTTCTCTATACGGCATATTCCAATTTATGGATACGGCGTAGTGGTCTCATGTACAATTTGTTTAGTTTATTTAAAATTAACTATAGGTACCGAGATAGAACTTTGCATGTTTTTCCTATATTTTGCACATGACCTCGCTGCAAAGAAATCGACGAAGTTGGTAAAGTAATGATCATCTGGAATCCTGTGTGTGTTGTAGTCATGCTAGAATTCAGACGCATTTACAACACACATTCTTGCTCATAAACTCAACTTAGAGAATCTACCGAGCAAAATATTAGGGGAGTTTCTCATTCTAATTCTTTTAATTTATGTTTTTAATGTTTTATCTATACAACGAGGAAGTTGTATAATTCAAGCGGGGGATGGGAATTAGAATGCATACTTGTCCTATTTTTCACATTAAAATGCTTAAATTATGCTCAAATTTAAAAAATTTCAAGCATACTTTATGAAATTACTAGTTACATAACGCGCACACAATAACCCCTATTAGATATTGTGAGGATTTAACCTTATCCGTTTCCAAATGTTTACCTAAAATCCACAAAAATATGAGTGTGCTGGTGATGTTGTAGACATTAAAACTTGGCTTGGTATATCTATTCGAGACCACAATAATGAGTACTATGGATTTAGACTGGAGGAATTGGTTAAATTGGTAAAGTTTTAGATTACACAAAGATATACATGTTGTTTTATTAACTAACTACACTGGTTAGTTAAACCCCGTATAAACCCTTTGTTTACTCTCATTTTAAAGTGTAAGATACCCCTAGAAAAACCTATAGAGCCAATCTTTTAGGAATAACACCAACTATTTGTTTCGTTACACCTTTACACCTTAACCTACCCTGTTAGATTAAGTCAATTTATCAGTTGCTAGTTGCTTAAAGTGTAAAGTATGTATTTCCTGAGTCTTGTGTCAATTTTCTATCTTGGTACGGTTGAAGAAATTTGCACATTGCAAATAGAATGTATAAAGTAGTCAAAAACTCATGTATTTTTACTTCCATCCAATTATTGGTACATCGGAGAATGAAGAATTTTCAAAGGAATTATCCAGAGTTATTATGACGTGGAGATGGTGAAATTACACTGAGATTCGTAGTGAAAAAAACAAAAAAAATTAGAAAAATTGCAACAAAAAAAGAGGAGGAAAGTTTAAAGATAATCTTTTCAAAAAAGCTTAAACTGAGGGAATTATATCAAGGATTGATTATTCGATGATACATCTTATAAGTCATCGATGTTAATTTTTTTATAAAGTGGTAGATATTGCCACTTGTCTTGTAATAGTATGTAAAGTATGGGATGAATGGGAAGTTGACCGTCATGGAACGCCAACTTAGGTTGTTGTTTTTTATCAATGATCAAGACGTTTGTGTATATAGTTGTGTCTTTTTCATGGTAACGGTCGGGGAAAAGTATCTAGCAACTTGTACCTTATTTGTTTTGGACTTAGTCTATTTGTTTCATAATTTTTATTTACCAACAATTTATTTCTCTTTCCTAATCATTAACCTTGGGTTTTACTCGAATGAGGATGTGATCAAGTCATGCATGTCTATTATGTCGTTACGGCCATGTATGTGTGATTCAGCTGCCTTGTTGGTTTATTACTTTTGGTGAAAGTTAGAAGATCCATACCCTATATCATTCTTCATCCTAACCCTTGGTTAAACTCGAATGAGGATGTGATCGAACACATATGTCTATTCGTCGTAATCGGCCATGATGGGGGATACAAAATGCATTGTTGGTGTTGATACTTTTGGTGAAAGATTGTTAGAATGATCAACCCTAAGCCTTATAATAAAAACCCATTTTACCTTTATAAACTTGTTACTCCTTAGCTCTAGTGGTGGAGATGTGTATCCTTGCCAAGCCAATGATAGAATACTCATCACGACCGAGCAATTGAGCGAATTAGTTACATGTTACCACATAGATTAGTTGAGTGATTTGAGTGTTTTCATCTTCCTATTTCGTGAGGTGTTTGGTTATGTACTTGTAATAGATCAAATAAATGCTTAAACGGAAAAATCCTTAGGGATACATTTTCATAAACTTCTAAAGGCTACTTGAGGACAAGTAGGATTCAAGTGGGGGGATATTTGATGACATCAAATAACGTCTATTTTATAGCATCATTTATCCCATGTAAATACCCATTTTGTATAATTATTGCAAAGAATTGTTACTTAATCATTTGTATTTGAGAATTGCAGTAATTATGGAGTACTTGGTGAAGATTAGCAAAAAGGCACGCATTCTGGAGCTTAAACGAAGAAATTTGAATATTATGTTCTGGACATCCTATATGCCGTATCCATCAAGGAAGATACGACGTATATGTGCTTGTACGTCACTAAAGACCACAAAGGAAACAAGAATCAATACGCCATATCTAGAGAAGATCTATATGCTGCATTCAAGTTATTAGAATAAAATATTCTGGAAGATATCGAACGTGGTCCCTACTCCAAGAAATCCCTGATACGCCGTATTGACCTCAATCAATACGCGTATCGACCAAATTCCAGACCTTATAAATAGAAAACCTAAAAACGGGTTTTCAGTGTGTTAAATTATATTTTGATACCTTAACCATAAAAGTCGATTTTCAGAAGAGAAAAAGAATAGAAGAGGTCGAGCAAAGTAATTAATTCCAAAGGAAATAAGTTATAATCTCTTGTACTCTTGTAATCGTTTAGTTTTTGGTATCATTCGTTAACTCGGTTAGTTTACCTTGGCTAAATTATTACTCTTGTATTGATTATGACGTTTAAAGGCTAATACCTTCGGGTATTAGCCATTATTATGAAGATCTGAATGTTTGGTTTTGTTTATCTCGATTGCTTAATTTATCATTTATTGCTTGTTTGTGTCTATTAGTTTATACTTGTATACATGCTTTTGTATGCGACCAATCATTCAACTGGATCTAGTGATACGGACCGAGTAATCTAGATGCCGGGATGGTTCTCCATATAGTGATTCATACATCTAGACCAATAGGATCACGAATAATAACCTATCTTTGCCTTTAGATTGCGAGCTTAGTTGGACCGGCACCCTTGGGATCATAGAATATGTAGATTAGTAGGCCAATATGTCAGAAAGTTCTGAATTAATTGGTAAAGACTTGGTTAGTGGACTACTAGTGTATGAATTGCCATTAAGCAATAAGTGGGTAAAGTCTCTATGAGCTAGGGTTTAACAAGATCATCATTGCTTTAATCCCTAAGATAGATTATAATCAACAAATAAGGATGCTTTATGCGGATACATTTAATTGTGACAAAATTCTTCGTATCTAGGTCTTAGGAAGAAGTACCGCCTAAGACTTAAGCATGATATGCCACCTCGAGATAAGTAATCATTGCACTAAATAAACAAACAACCGTTCTAATTCGATTAATAATGGTTAATACAGTTTTCTTATATTTGGCTAGACCGCTCTTTTATCTTCTGTCAATTTGCTTACATGTGTTTTAGTGTCTTATGTTGATTTTAGTCACCACAAAACTCGTGCCAATCTCTCAGGCTGAAAACCCCCTTATCCGTTAGATTTAGGATTAACATAGGTTTAGCATAGGTTTAACATAGAATAGAATTAACTTAATTTAGATAACCAAAATATTAATAAATTGAAAGATTTCTTCTCGCTCTTAGTGATCGACACCATATTTACCACAAAACTCCCATCTGACCGGGTACATTGTACGTTAAAGTGTTGTTTTTGGTTAAGTCGGCAAAATATATATTTAAAACTAGAAACATAAATTACAACCACACAACGACACATCAAGTTTTTGGTGCCACTGCCGGGGAGTGAAAATTTTAATCTTGATTTTTATTTGATATTTTGGTTTTTAACATTAGATTAGTCTAACCTTTAGGATTAGTGTATAATTATGTATATTTTGTATATTTGCTTGTATATTTGTTTGTTTATTTGCTTATTAGTTTATTTATTTATTAGTTTAATTGTTTTCTAAATACACTATTCTGGTCGATAACCTGATACGGCGTATCCACTTCTATTGGATAGGGCGTATCCAACTTTCTTATCAAATACAGCGTATTCTATAACAACCCGTAATTTTCATCAATGTAATTATCCATCTATTAAATTAGATGCACTGTAATATCCATCTATTATATATATACCACCTTTTGACAGGGAAATTTTTGCTTTATCTCATTATGCAACGTAACTTGCATCTCTAAAGTACACGAGCTCACGCAACCTCCACCAATGCCATCTATATCTATGTTTATATCATGTAAACATCCAAATATGTCAAGTCTATATCTTAATATCATTTTTACCAAGTACATTA